>JAVJIF010012220.1:0-117369 GCA_038442645.1 Agave tequilana | reverse complement strand
TTGGAATAACCTTTTCTTTTATTCAAAACAAGTGTTTCTCAACAAAAAAAAAAAAAAATGAATAAAAATCTGAAAACATGTAAAAAGGGCACCAAAACACTAGACAAACATCACATGAACTCCAAATAGTAGGCTCTTCCCTGTGGCAAGATTCCAATAATCCAATTCAACATGAGAATAGTCGCTACAAAAGTTAAAAGTTACAGCAGATGAACACATTGTTCCTGTCAAAATTGTAGCCATTATTACACACAACATAATACACATTGCATCACATTGCCTGATCCCAGAACTCTGTAGAGGACTGCTCAGGACAGATGCTTTTCGATCACAAGTCGGTTGCCAGTTAGCCCTTTGTGCAAATTTTCTAGCTACATTTGTGAAGGTTAGAACCTCCTATACATCAGCAGATGCTGTTCAATTCTTGAAGCACTGACTCCATTGTAGGCCTTTGTTTGGCTCTTCCCTAGTGCAAAGCAATGCAATCCCTACCAGCTTCTTTACCTCATGTACTGGAAAGTCGCCCCTCAAATTCTCATCGATGACGTCTTCAAAATTACCTTCCTCAGCTACGAGTCTGGTTGAGTGTTCTTTTCTTTCCTGTAAGGATCTGGAACAAGAGTACCCCAAAAGCATAAACATCACTCTGTATTGTGAATCGGCCAACAATGGTGTACTCAGGGGCCAAATAAACCATGGCAGCACTGGCTTTGAGGGTAGAGAAGACGACATCATCTGCCAAGAGATTGTGAAGGCCGGAGCCGGAGAGAAGAGGGGTGAAATGGTGGTCAATCAGGATATTGTCAGCCGATATGCTTTGGTGGACCAGAGATGGCTTGTTTGTCCTGTTGCTGTGTAAATACTCAATACCTGGATAACAAAAAAGAACTGTTCAATTTTGCATAAAACTAGCTCTGGGAACAGTATATAAATGTAAATTGACTTACTGTAAACTGTGAAATATGTCCAATATTTGTTCTTCCACTAAGAGAACAAAAAGCACATGGTGTGGATTTCACTGAAACTTCATTTTAGAGTGAATTATTATATTTTATCTTAACCAAAGGCATGTTTCAATTTAGCCTTTTGGATTATATTATGTTTTGTGCAACTTCCTATATAGCAAATAGTATCACCTCCCTGGCTCATATCATAGCCACTTTTTATTCTATATTATGCTGCAGTTATGATTGCTCTTTGGATCTGGTGCTTCAGCATCCATGTAAATAAGAGGGTGTGAAGGGGAAGGCAAAGGCAAAGGCAAAGCGTTGGATAGAAAAATGAACAGACAGGTGGTTTAATGAGTTTGAATCCAAGACTCCACTGAAGGGTTCTCCATTTGGGTCACATGGATGTCAATGTGTTTAGCCAAATATCCATCAAATTTAAATAGGTCTTTATTACTACAAAGTATCAGAGCATGTGATGAAAATTATTGGATTTTACAATGCATGCAGTTTAGCAGTTCTTTATCAAATCACAATCCCGCATTCAGTCTGGTGGCTGTGCTCGAGATTGTTACGATTGAGCCTTTTCTTTTGAGGCTTATGCAGTAATGTGTCCTCATTTCTGAGCTAGTCTTTTAAATGCGCATACACCATGATAAAAAAATTTTGTCGATCATTTGTTAGAGCTTTCTCAGTGTCTCAGTTTGCAGCATAGCCCAAAGGGATCAGACTAGGATGCTTAGTGTATTGGTTCAAATTTCAATAAAGAATACAAGGAATTATTTCCTCCATTTGCATAAAAGATGACATCAATAGATATCAATTAAAATGGCCTGAGAGGTCATGCAGGTCATGCAACTTCAATTAGGAGTCGTAAGTTGTCTTATGTGCAACACATTATGAATGATATCCATGACTCCAAAATGCATTTCTAAAAATATCCACATATGACAGATATAGAAGGAAAATTAGAAGTCAAATACAAGGGGGGAAAATGATACCTTTAGCAATGCCTTTGATGATAGAAACTCTCATGGGCCATTGGAGAATCCTCCCATTCTCATCACCCTTCACATCCAGATATCCCGACAATTTCCCATTGGCAACGAAATCATAAACAAGGAAGCACTCGCCCCTTTCTCTTGAGCAGCAAAATCCTCTTAATTTAACAAGATTCTCATGACGCAGCAAAGTCAGTAGTTTCAACCCCTTCAAGAACTCAGCTTCCTCCGTCTTACAGCTCGTCTTGTTAATGCTCTTCACCACTACAACCATTCCATCTCGTAAAATCCCCTTATAAGTTGAGGCAAAGTTGCTTTTTCCGAGCAAATTGACCTCCGAAAAGTACTGAGTCGCAGACTCCACCTCCTCCAAATTGAACCTAAAGCTCTGAGAGATTTCCTCGGAGAAGCCAACACCGCTTCTCCCATCAGCAGCCAGAGGATCCCATCCATTGGAGTACTCAAGACTAATGAGAGGTGAAACACTCCTTCGATAAGAGTCCTTGCGCTGATCAGCGCTAAGCCTGTCATTCAAAACCTCTAATGAACCACCAATATTTTGCTTTTGACGACAATACAAAGAGAAGGACAGAAGTCCGGTTACAGTCAGAGCAACTGCAATTGTCAAAACTACAAGTGAAACAGCTAGTGCAGAGGATCTCGAAGATTTTGTACAGTCAGCATTACTGCAAGTTACATTAAAATTAGCCGACTGAGGAATGTATTGGGAACCATAAGGTTCGGGTCTGTTTGGGTTTCGAAGATCATCTGATGTGCAAACTCTCATAGTAGGGAATCCGATTCCACATAGGTTCGTATTGTTGCCATATTGGAATCCTCCACTTAGTCTCTTCAAATCTTCCATTCAAATCAAATTATGAGTAAGTCTCAACTCATGCTAGTTTCAACCAAATTTAGTAGGAATTGGTGAAGTTGGTTAGTACCTGAGGGGACATTACCCGAAAGGGAATTGTTCCGAAGATCTAGTACTTGTAGGGAAGGGACTTGAGCAAGTTTAATGGGGATCGAACCAAAGAGCTGGTTAAAGCTCAAATCGAGCCTCGTCAACTGAGATAGGTCTCCTAAGCTCACGGGGATTGCGCCAGTTAAGCGATTAGATTGCAGGGCAAGAACATTAAGCTTCTTCAGAAGTCCCAGCTGAGTGGGTATACTTCCTGTCAGCTGATTACAACACAGCTGCAAAACTAAGCAAATTGAAGAAAAAGATAATGTGAGAATCTGTTATAAGTATAATGGCTTTTTTTGCACAAACTATCACTAAAGGCTGAAAAGGAGGGAGAAAGAGGGAATACTGCCATTGTGAAATGCAAGAAATGGCTGAATTGGTAAGCAGACAATATAACAGAGCTGAAAAATGAGAGAACTAAAAAAAAAAAAGGGATCAAAAGAGGAATCAACAAAAGGTTAAAAATTAGGCTTTTAAGGAGAAAACGAAGTTTGCTTTTCAGCATGATTAAGTTCAACTACCAGTCAAGAGTTAAATTTAGGAAGAAAGAGAGGAGAAAATCCCAGATAGAAAAATGAAAGGAAAAAAAAAAAAACTTTAATGGCCCACCAGAATCTAACCTTCTCTCCTCTAATTATGAAGCAGGTAACAAAGAGAAGGGGAAATAGATGGAAAGGTTAATCCATGAGCCAGAAAAAGGAGGAGAAAGAGATGGGACCAAAATCTATATTAGAAATAAAAAAGATTCATCATAAAAAAGTGTGATCTTCCTCATCTCCAAACAGTAATTATAGGCAGTAAGAACAAATAGGGGGCTCTGTTGGTTTTAACTTTTTATCACTCAAACAAAAAGTGCAGAGCTAAAGAGACAATTAACTTTACCCCAAATGTACCTCAAAATTGTAATCTAATGTCTGCATCACATTAAGAAAGATATAAATCATGTAAGAAATCGAGAAACCCAGGTGACATTTTGTCAAAACAAACAAAGCAATTTAGCAAAATCTCTTATTTCTCACTCCAAACGACCAAATTCCTCTAAAAGCTCAACCACAAAAAGAAATCTCAAGTTCTCACCTTGAAGACCACCCATGTTGCCAATCTCTTCAGGGATGCCACCAGACAAATTGTTGACATTGAGGTAGAGCTCACTCAGCTCAGTGAGATTAGCAATCTCACTAGGAATCATCCCAGAGATTGCATTGTAGTGAAGGTAGAGGGCAGTCAGGCACTTGAGCTCAGCCACTGAGGGGAAATAGAACCAGAGAGCCCCTTGCCCTGAAGAGAAATATTCACAACTTTGCCATTCTCATTGCAAGCAACCCCCTCAAAGTCTCCCCTGCAGGGATCTCTTTCAGCTGTCCATGAGGGGAGGAGGTGGCCCTGTGGGTCGAGAGATGGTTTCAGCTGCAGGAGAGCTCTGAGCTCGACGTTGCCAGTAATGGGAGTTAGGTGAGTGAGGGAGAGGAGAGTGATGAGGAAAGTGTAAAGGAGAAGAGAACCCATTGAGGGAAGAGAGTTAATTGGGTCTGTCCTCTGGTCTGGTTCTCCTTCTTCTCTCGCTTTCTGTGTGTCTGGTTTGTGTTTTTGGATGTTGTGAGGCCTCTGGCTGTATTTTGGGGCGAAGTAAAATATTGGAAATTTGGAAGGTGGACAATGAGTGGAGTGGGGTTCAAAATGGGCGGGTAGGGCCGCCAATCCGCACAAGACCCGACCTGGTCCGCGTCACCCGGGCCTAGACTCGGCCCTGTTCTGTCCCCATCTACAGGGCGTGCTCGCGTGCGGAATTTCCGGCACATGGCTCGGCCCTGTCGTGCTGGGAGCACGCGGGCCCAGGCCGAGTCTGGGCTGAGACCAACCCGCCCAACAACTAATTTTTTAATCGTTGGGGACTTCTGAGGGTATTTTACAAAAAAAAAATTTTTGTTGTCGTTGGGTTTTTTTTTTTTTTTTTTTTTTAACAGATAACCCCCAACAGTCCAAATCAATTTTTTTTGCCAAAATAATACATTTTAACGCCATCTTCCCTTTTATAAATACACCATCTTCCCCACTTTATTTCATCACAAAAAATTTCTAAAAATCTCTAAAAAAATCTCTACAAATCGATACTTTCTACAATTTCTCTCAAATACTCAAGTGCTCAAGCTCTTAATGTCTCTCTCAAGTTCTCTTTTACATTTTGGTATTTGTATTATTGTCAAATTTAATTTAACATTTTACTAGTAAAAAACGTATGCACATTCTTCATCAGCAGCCTGTAATAATCTTTCTTCTAGGTATCATGATAATTTAGATTTGATTAGTCAATAATGGCATGATTTGTATTTACTTTTATCCGACACACTAACTTTTTCATTCGCACAATCAAAAATATTCTCCACGGAGTTTATTACTTCTTTTAAACCTGCTAATTCACTTTTTACTATCACTGCCGAAGTATTAATTTTCATGACAGAGGAAAAATCTGAGCTTTAGAGAAAAAATTTTAAAAAGAAGCCACCAATGGAGTTAGGAGGGCTGTATGCAAGTTTTGTTCTAATGTTTCATATGTTTTTTTCAAAAATAGTGGAACTGGCGCACTAACTAGGCACATTAGAGTAAAAACACCCCCAGAACCAATCACGACAAACAGAAATTTTTTACTTTAGGTGACACACTAAACACTTTAATTATAATCGTCAAAGAGGTAAAACTAATTTAACTAAATATCTTATTCAGGCTGAACAACATTTTAATTTTACTGAAAATGAAGCATTCATAAATTTTATTAGAACTACTCATAATCCTGAATAAGATCCATTATGTAAAGATACTATTAGAACGGAAATGTTCAGGGCTGTTGAAGAAAGAAAATAACTTTTACTTGCAATTTTTTCTTTTATACCACAAAAAGTTGCGTTTACTTCTGATTGCTGGGAAATTCTTAACAGCTTTCATTACATAGTTGTTACTACATATTTTATTGATTCTTATTAGCTTTTAAACAAAATAATTATTGGCTTTAAAAAAAATTACTTTTCCTCATAATGCTTCAAATCTTAATTAGAGTATTTTTATAGTTGCTAGAGATTTTAGACTTGAATCTAATTTTTTAATTTCAGTTGATAATGCTAGAGATAAAACTACTGCAAGTGAGCTTTTAAAAGAAATATTTTAGATCAATCTTGATTGAAAAACTTTTTCATATTCGGTGTATATGTGAAATCATTAACTTGTGTGTACAGGATAGTTTAAATTTATAGATACTTAAATTCAAAAGTTAAGAAATACTATTTTATTTATTAGAAGTAGTGGTCTAAGGATGCAATATTTTAAACACATTTGTTCCGAATTAGGCCTACAAATTAAAAGTTTACCTCAAGACATAAGAACTCGTTGGAACTAAACAAGTAATATGTTGAGAAAATCTATTCCTTATTAGAAAGCAATAGATATGTTTATTTTCACGAAATTGTTAGATCAATATATTTCCGAGGAGGAATGAATTTTTTATGAATTTAAAAAAAAATTGAAATAGTAACAAAATTATTTTTTGAGATTTATTATCCCATAATTAATTTAGTATTTTATAAGTTAACTGAAATTACTGAAATATTTTATACATATCGAAATGATTTTTGGCTTCAAGATATTTATTACTCTTATGGAAGAAAAATGCAGTAAGTATTTTAAAGATTTTTCGAATATAATTTATTTAGCTACTATTATAGACCCTCGAATTAAATTTGAAAGATCTAAATATTTACTTCAATTTTTTATGAAAAATTCAAGTAAAATTGGATTATTCTGACTCTGTCCTACTATGGAAAGAAATTGAGAACTCTAAATAATTTGTGTGATTTTTATGAATCACAATTTGAAAATAAACAATTATCCCATCATGCATATTCATCTAGGCCTATAACTCTCTATTATTTGGTTTATTATATGCATCGAAAAAATCAAAAAGTTCAGACACATTGAATGTGCTTCATTATTATTCGATTATGCAATAGCTTCTGAGATTGATGCTGACTCAGGATTTGAAAATTTTAATATTTTAGTCTGATGAAAATCACAAGATCAACATATCTTGTGTTTTCTATCATGGTGTGTGATTTACAAACCCTTCTTGCCTCTACAGTACATTCAAAATCTACTTTTAGTTGGATGAATATTGACTAATATGAGGAAGCGGTTGTCATCAGAAGCCAACGAGATGAGCATTTACGGGAAGGATTGGTTGAATGCGAAGATGAGAAGTCAAAATAAATCAGTAAAAGAAATTATTGAAGACTAAAATGAAGATCTATATATTTCATTTGTATTTGTTTCAATTTATATTTTATTTTTAATCTATACACTTCCTTTGTATTTGTATCAATTTATACTTCATTTTTAATCTATAAACTACATTTGTATTTGTATCAATTTATTCAAATTATTGGATTGTTAATAAAAAATTACATTTGCATTTCATAACTTGTAGCAATTTTGTCAAAATTTGTGAATTTTTTCAAATTTTTTGGGTTTTTAAATATTTTTAAAAATATACTTTAAAAATTCATTTTTTGGATTTTTAAATAAAATTAAAATTGACCTAGCCAGCCCTGGCGGGTCAGGGAGCCTTGCCTAAGTCCCCCAAAGGAGGCCCGGGCCTGAGCTGGGTCACTCGTTATTTGCGGGGGGGTCTGGACTTGGCCCGGCCCTGTCCTTGACCCGTAGGGACCGACCCATTTCGTACCCCTAGAGTTGAAGAGGGGAGAATATTAATATTAATATTATAAAAGAGGGGAGGTTTCGTAGAAGTAAAGGAGCTTTTTCATATAGGCCATGTTTGCTTAACCTCACAAAAAATTATGTTTTTATCCTTGACAATGTTGCCCCACCGTGTTTTCCTTCCACGGGTCTGTTTGTTTGTCCCAAAACCTAATAGGATGGGCTCTATTTTCAACTCAGCAAATTGCATGAACAGTGCAAAAAACATGTTTCGAGTGTTTTGAGCGAAAAATACTGAAAATTAGACACTGCAGGCCTCACTGTATTTTCATGAGTCTGCTTTCTATTAGCCAAAACCCTCTATCTCGCACAAGTGTAGTCTCCACTTGAATGTAAAGGCACATTAGATACATTAATTAGATGGTGCTTTCAGTAAATAAGATAAATTGAGGCGCTTAGATGAATGAAAACCCACATACGAAGCATGGGTTCCTGTTTTGGCATCCGATTCCATTGGAAAGCCATGCCTTTTCCCCACCTTTAGGGGTTTGGAAAAGGGCCACGTTTCTGTTTAAACGTGCTTATCACGTGATAACAAGATGTTAATTAGTCCATGTAACATATTTTAAATTATTGACATTCCCCTACACTTTTTCTTTTTGGCCCTTGTCTCTTGGGTTAATTTAATTTAACCACAATATTCTTCTCTACCTCGCTTTTTTATTTCCGGGTAATATTTTTTTTCCTGAAAAAAAAAAAGAATTATTTACTGATCAGAAAGTGAAGCGTGTGGTCAGCTTCTATTGTTGCTTTAATTTGCGCGTGTGATTTACAGTCATGAACAAATTTGTAATAACAACCGGACCTATATACACACCAGTGTAGGCGTGCACACATTGAATTTTATAAAATGTACAAAATAGTATATATAATTTGTAATTTTTTAATATGTTATCTTCTTTATAAATTACTAATATTTTAGAGTCCTAACTCAAGTGATAACTTGTAAAAATATGTCATTAGATGTTACAAGTTCAAGTTTTGAGTGCAACTTTTTTTTTCTTTTTGTTTATCTCTTTTCTTATTATATTTACGCTCACACTGAAATTCTTATTACATTTACGTTCACAATGAAAAAAATATCTTGCATGAAAACAATAAAAAAAATATGTAAAAGAAATATGAAGATAAATAAACTCTCTCTTGCACGCACTCTCCCTCTCCAAAATTGAGAAAGAAAACATGGATTCAGAGTTTCTCATATGACAGAGTGTCATAATTTCCGACTATTCTCTAAACAATGCAATGGCAAGTGTAAAACAGACGAGTGTAACGCATGGATAGTAGAAGGGAGCGGATATTTCCACCCCAAAAAGTGTTGAAGCACCTCAGTGTTGAAGGCACCCCAAAAACTGATGAAGCCCCCTCAATTTTTTCAAAAATGCGAAATTACTCTCTTCTTCTCTTCTTCCTCCTCCTCCCCTCCCTACATCGCCGGCGACCCCCAGCCACTGCCTCCCTGCTGGCGAACACCCCCTTCTCTCTCTCCCCCACCCCCCCCCCCCCCCCACGTGGCCTCCCCCCACCCCCTCACCTCCTCCCAGGCCAGATCTGACCGAACCCATACCTGGCCGAATAGGCCAGATCCTATTTGGCCAGCTCTACTCAAACAGTCCTGGTCTGACCGAACAGGCCAAATCTGGCGCCGAGGGGGGAGCGGGGGGAGGAGGCTGGGAAGCCGTGGAGGGGGGAGGGAGGGGGGGGGGGGGGTTCAGGGATGGGGGGAGGAGGGAGGGAGCGGGAAGGGGGGAGGAGGAAGAAAAAAGAGGTATTTTGGGCTTTTCATTAAGGACGAAAATGTCAAAAAAAAATGGCAAACTTGTAATAATTTGCAATGTGCTTTCATCATTTTTTTGGGGAAATAACCGCTCCCATAGTAGGATAATAGTTACATTAAGATTGAATAACAATTTTTGCAATTAAAATTATCGCATTAATTTGCTTTTCTCAAAAAAAAAAAAAAAAAATATCGCATTTGGCTTTCACTGAAACAAGTGCTGGTGAAAGAATCTAAAACTAGAAAGAAATTTCTCACTCTCACTCTTATAACGTGACTCTATGGCTGAAGGCATGTGCCGTAGTTTCTTCAGTTAGCATGAAACCCTACTTCATTATTTGTATCTCATGGAACCAAACTCAGGATCCCACTGGAAACAACAACTAAGATGTTAGCAGCAGACCTAGGTCTACAGCACTATATACAAATAATGTCGCCTGAGAAATGATATGGGCAGGCGATTCACGGAGGGCTAATGAGCTAGTATGGTTGCATGCATGGAACTCACAAGAGATACATACTAATTATAATGCATAATTAAAGAAGTCATATTTTCAGGGGACAACAAATTGCCAAACTGGGATTTGGAGAATGTACTACCTTTGTTAATGTCAATCATAAGTAATAAAGAAATGGAGAGGTATGATAGGACTTTGATTCTCTTTGGATGATGTTCTTGTTTGATTGGATGGGACTTTAATTATAGAATTAAGTGTTACACAGCGTGACCACGAGTGCGTAAAAGAAATAAAGAGGATTCCTCCTCCACTAATAATGTATAGAGATATAGATTAGATTCGCACAAGTTCCTTTAACAAAAGACAGCCTCCACTCGTAGTAGTCTCAGGCCCAGGAAGCAACAAAAATGAGAGGATGGTCCATGCGTACAATCTTGACGTGGTGTTCAGAAATTTACAAATCATTGCCCTCAAGCCTCGCTCAAACCGAAACCACGTCACCGTCACACGGGAAACCACGGTCACATGCTCAAAGTGACGAGAAAAACATTAAGGGCAATTTTTGAGAAAAAATATTTTTTTAAAAATAATTTAAAAACCGTCATCCGCTTCTAACATGCCACATCGGTCTGGGGGGTGTTTCGCCCCGCCAATGTGGTGCCCATGCTGACGGGAGGTCACTTTTTATTCGTTCGGAGTTGTCAATCCCAGACTAACAGTTTTTTTTAAGCTTTTTTTTTGTTCGAAGTTGGTTACCCAGATCGAAGGAATTATTTTTAACGGGTTTTCTTTGCTTGGGGGTTAACAACCCCGGACAAAACAATTTCAATTTTTATAAGGTTTTTTTTTCTTTGTCCGATGTTTGCAACCCCGGACATAACTTGGTGGGAGAAAAATAGACACTCAACTCTATGGTGGTGGCGCAGTTGGCTAGTGCGTAAGTCTTACAGCTTCTCTCAACACTGAGGTTGAGAGTTTGAGCTTCTCTCTCATCCAAATAATTTACTCTTTATTTTTAGTATTTTTGGAAATAAAATGGATGCCAAAGATATCATTGTTGCTGGGGATTGAACCAACGTCACTCATGTGACATGTGAGAATACTCACCTCTATATTACAAAGGATTGATGGAAAGACTTTATCTTTGTTTTATTTATTTTCGTCCGGTGATGACAACTCAGGACAAAGAAAGTTTGTTCAAAATTGACAACTCAGGGCAAAGAAAAAAGAAAAAAAAATACAATTGCTTTGTCTAGAGTTAACAACCAAGGCAAAAAAAAAAAAAGTGAGAAAAAATAAATTCTTGAGGCTATCATTCTCGAACGAAGAAAACAACCTTACGCCAGCATGCAACGCCATACTGGCGGGATGAAGTAACCCCACTGATGTGACACTTTTGTAGCTTGTCATAAGTAGATTTAAAAATTTTTGTTGAAAGAGGTTGATTTTCAGATTAAGTTTTAAAATTATATATTTTTTAAAAAAATTGCCTAAAACATAATGAATAATGGGCATAATAATAAGGCGAATGGATTTCAACTCAAAATGGAGTAGGGGTCCCACCAGCTGCGTGGGAGTTTGTGTCTGTCACCTACTGATGAACTTTTGAAACTTCTCGTAACCCTAACAACACATTTAAACTGTAGACACTATTGAAAGATTTAAATGAGGGTGGTCACGCCTGCTTTATCATCAAAAAGGGGACATTTCAAAACTGAAGCTCGTGCATAGTATGAACTAATAGTAAGATTTAAAACATGTACTACCTTTTGTTCAAAAGTCAGTTAATTCAGCAGAATGTGATTCTCGGAGTCGATCGGACCCAGACAGTGCTAGCTAGCTGCCTTGCCTACTGATCATAAAAATTAAGCGGTCGGCCTATTTATCATCAAGCATCCTTATCACTTTTCTTTGATTCTGCTGTCATTGGATTCGATTTGTCGACCCCAAGTGTTGTCCGTCCCACCTTTTCATATATTGTCTTAAACACTCACGTATTTGGTTCTTTTTCATATATATTGTCCTCTTTCTATTTTGATTTTCTTGTGGCAAATTTATTCCTAGTTCCGCCCTTAATTTAGTGGAGAATATTGTTTTATTCTTTTGATAAATTCATATAATTGAAGCGTATGTTATAAAAGATTGCAGTCCACCCGAAAATTTATTCCTGATCCGCCCTGCGCTCCGGTGATGCAAATAGATGAATGGCTAGCTGTTATGGTCATCAAGTGTGCAACTGCATTACACGTACAAATGGAGGAACCTAAGTGAGAAGTGTAGGGAGAGAGAGGAGACAAAGCTATGGTAGAGTTTTTAAACTCATCGAAAGAAATAGTGCAGAGATCGAAAGCCAAAAGGGAGCGAGTACGCATCAAATTGCAGGTCAGCATCAATGACCGGCCGACCGCTAGGTCGACCGGCGTGCACAACGTGCACAGGGCAAGCTTGGTTGACTGCCCGGTCGACCGTAGCAAGAGAACGGTCGACCGACTGGCATGCAGGAGTCTCAGTTAGACTCGGTCGAATGACCGGTTGGCCGAGTGGATGGGTCGGTCGACCGCCCGGTCGGCCAACAGGCGTATTTGGGCGCGATATGCATCTCCTTTCAGGATTCGGACTTTGTTTCAGAATTGGAGTCAAATTCAATTGAGTTTCCTAAAAACCCTGGATTTCTCTGGCTATAAATAAACGAGTAGAGCTCTCTTGAATTATATGCATGGTACAAGTTGTACTGGTTATTGAATCAATAAAATCTCTATCCCCCTTGCCCCGAGGACGTAGGCAAATTGCCGAACCTCGTTAAATATTATGTTGACTTTCTCTTTTGTTTCTTTGTTCTCGTTTTCTGGATACTTCTCAGCTGCATCTATCTCTATTGGTAGATTTCTCATTGGTTGTTGTCTCACGCACAGAGAATCTCAGGTTCATCGTGGGATCGTTTGTCGATTCCTAGAGCTTTAGTGGCAATTTAGCAGAAATCGTTTGTTGATCTCGGAGCAGCATTGGGACTATTTGTGAGATCATTTGTCGATCTCAAAACAGCGTTTGCATTGCTCAAGAAATCAGATTTGGTAGAGTAGATCGTTTAGGAAACTCTTCTAGGGTTTCAATTTGAGGTAAAGATCTTATCTTTATCTAGTTTTGTTTATCTAACTCCGTTTGTTTTTCGCATTGCTTGATGAATCAATTGAGAAGATGGCTGGAGACTGTACATCTACGGTGGAATTTATGAACCCACATCCATTGAAGATGGATGTGGTGAAGTTCGACGGCAAGAACGACTTCAGAATGTGGAGATGTGAGGTGATAGATGCATTGACGGTATCAAACCTTAAAGACACTCTACGGTTGGAGAAAAAGCGTGATTCTACTTCTGAAGAAATTTAGAACAAGATGAACCGAACGGCGTGTGGTTTGATAAAGTCTCAGTTGACTCAAGACATCAAGTATCATATGTTACATGAAACATTTGCAAGACAGTTGTGGGAGATCCTAGAGAAGAAATATCTGACGAAGAGTATCAAGTCGCGGCTGCAATTGAAGAGGAGGCTTTATCCCTTTCTGAAATCACCTAGAGGGTGAGTGAATAGGTGACTAGCTAATCTAATGGTGAATTAATGCGAAATTAAAACTATTTATGCAAACTAAAAACTATTAAGTTAGACACACCAAGTATAACCTAAGAGTGTAACCGAATTCCCGATGAAGGGCTCTGAACTAACTCCTCAAGATTCCTCTAGATAAGAGTTGAGGTGCCGCTATGGCTCTCTTAGTTGAATACAAGTGTGAGCAAACAAACCCAAGCATATAATCAATAGAGCACAAATATATCAAGCATATAAAGATTAAAGCAATTTAAGCATGCAAGATATAAACACAAGTGAGAGATATAGAGAGAGCAATCGCAAACACGGGAGATTTATTTCGAGGTTCGAGCACCATTGCTATACGTCCTCGCCTTCAACACTATGAAGGATTTTCACTATAAACGATCCCACCGGATCACTCGGTGCCGCATCACTTACAATGAGTTCATACTAGAACTCCTTGGACTCACTAGTGCCTCTCTTATTCCCGTAAGAACTACACACGCAAGCACACTAGCTTGCCGAGACCTCTACACCGAGCTCTCACTAGAACTCGAAACACCGCGAACCCGCAAGTCAGCCTCCTCAAACACAAAGAATGAACACTTGGTGATCTAAACACTTTGATCACCTAAAAACACTCTCACAACAATGGAAAGCTCAAGTGTATCTGAGAAAATCAAGGATTGATTTGGTGGTGAAAAACTCAAGAAATCACTTTTGAAAACTCTTGATAAACTCTCCTTTTGATTTGGAAATATTGGCTTTAAAACACGGGAGAAAACCACTTAGATAGGTAGGAAAAACTAGCCAAAAACTTTCTTGAAATCTTGTATAAAACAGTTCAAGGGAACCCCAATATATAGGCCTCCAAAATCTAGCCGTTTGGGTCCAAATCAGAAGTCTGGTCTGCTGGCAGTCGACCAGACGGTCGACCGTAACCTGGCAAATGACCGAGCGGTCGACCCCCAATCGATCGGGCCATTTCCAGAGAGCAAAGACTCTCTGGCGGTCGATCGTGCAGTCGACCGGCCCTTGGCTGTGCACGTTTATGCACGTCGGTCCACCGCCCGGTCGACCGACCTCTGGCTCGGTCGACCGTGCGGTCGACCGGCAGAAGGCCAGAAACAGGTTTTAGGGATTTAAAACTCGGTCTTTTTCCTTCAATAAAATCCCATAAATTCTGATAAATTTCACAAAAATAAGTTCAAAAATATATTTTGAAATACAAACAGTTTGAGTAAAAATCAAAACATGTTACAAATATTTTGAACTATTTTTGTAATATGAAAGTTTTGCCTTAAATAAAAAAATCTGTATTTTTCAAAATCGATTTTTTTTAAAACTTCTCCAAATACAAAAATAAGATATTCTAAACACTTTTTAAGCTTAGTATGTATGGATATGATCCACTTCACATATATGATGAAATATCTATGTTTTAACCTTAAGCTCTAAAATAAGTTTTGATAAAACACATATATATATATTTTTAATCTTAATAACCAAACCATTATTTTTCAAAACGAAAACTCTTTTATGAAAACACATATAAATCTTGTGTGTGAGTGTATATGAACTTGAGCAATCCACCAACTACTCTATCCTTTACATTTTATCTAAAAACAAAATCTTACTACAAACAAACCTGAACACAAGTCTTCTCTTGAAGGTCTTCTTCTTTTTCTTGACTTGGTCTAAACCTTGATCCAATGAGTTAGACTCTTCTTGAGTACTTGATGCAATCTTGATGCGCGAACTTTTGAATCGATACGTGCTAGCTCCAAAACTTTGACTTAAAATTCTTTGTTGAAGCTAAACACCTACTAAGATCTTGATCAAATATCTGAGACTAAATAACACAAGACCATTAGTACTATAACTAAATGAGTTAATCATCATCAAAACTAGAGTGATGGGCCTTTGGGCCAACAATCTCCTCCTTTTTGATGATGATAAAACTCATGGAGTTATATATGCATCGATTAAAGTTAAGCTTCATAGAAGCTCCCCTTAACTCATGCATAACAATAAACAAATAGATATTGCAATGAAGTACATAAAACTAAACAAATATGTATGATAAACAAGGTGAGAGAAACATGCATAAACCAAAAATTTTTCTCCAAAAACCTTCTCCCCCTTTTTGTATAAACTTTCAAAATCATTCTCCTCTTTTTTGTATAAACATAAACTCAAATAGTAAATATGCATATATAAACTCAAAATCATTATATAAACTCAAAATCATTCTCTCCCTTTTTGTCAATCATTAACGAAAGGGTGAAAAATAAATAATGATATATATGTGATATACATTTATAAAGAGGAAGACGTTAAGTTAGCTCCCTTACATACATGCATTATATAAAGAAGGGATGACAAAACCCTAACTCACATCAAGCATAATATACAATGTATAAGTGGAGATATAAAGCTCCCCCTACACACGTGTATCACATAAAGAAGAGATATCAAGCTCCTCAATACAAGATACAATCAATATGAATTTATATATAGAAGAGATGTTAAGCTCCCCTTGTATATAGGCAATACAAATCAAAACATTTTTAATCATCACTTTAAAGACAAATTTTGAATTTTCTTAAATCAAATTTTGATATACCACCTGTAAGTAAACAAAATTTTAAGCTATCACAAGATATTTGATATCAAATGAAATTGAAAATTTTGATACCAATTGAAATTGAAACATTTGTAAATTGTGATACCAAAGAAAGTAAAATATTTTATATTTAGATACCAATTGAAATATATGATAAATTTTGATGCCAAATAAAAAGTAAAAACATTTTGATACCAATTTAAATTGAAACCCAATTGAAATTGAAACATATTATACCAATTGAAGTATATTGTAAATTTTGATATCAAATAAATGGTAAAATATGAAGTATATTTTGATACCAATTTAAATACCAATTAAAAATAATGCATAAGCTCATCAAAATACCAAATGAGATACAATTAAAATTAAGATATAAGACAAGCTTAGTATAAACATAAATTGTGCTTTAAATATGTAAGGATATTGTAAATCAAGCACAATCAAATCATATATATGTATGAAAATTAAAATACTAACAGAAATTGATATTAATTGAAATTTGAAGCATTCATATATAAGAAGACATATATGAATATACAAAAATAGAATTTTATGAAGTTTATGTGTATAACTCATACCTAACCAGTCTATTCATGCACATGATAAAAGATTTTCAATAAGGCATACAAGACATGGTCGCCCATCCATCCGCCCTTAAAGGGTTGGTAAGGTTTTCAAAAATAAGAGTTTGAAAATATTTTACAAAATTTGAAAACTCTACCGATTGAAGAATAAATAACTAGTTTAAAGTAATTTTTAAAAAATTAATTAAAGATCCTTCGAACATAAAACCAAATCATATATATCTCATGAAACATACCAAATACATAAGTGTTGATACTTAAAATCTATAAAACTCAAAAATTCTCATGAAGACAATGTCATAAGTAAACAAATGAAGTGTGAGTGTAAAAGAATCATGTAAATAGCATTTTCATGAAAATAATCAATGAGGCTCAAGATATAGATGAATTTCTTTTTATCAAAAACATGAAAATAAAAAAATTATTTTCATTAAAACCAAACTTCAAGGCATATGTATGTTCTATCAAAACTAAAAATATACATACATATCCTAAACACAAAAGAGTCTATGATATAATTTACATGAAGGCAAGAGACTCAAGGGTATACATGTATATTTATTAGTTTTTGAAGAAGAATTATATATACATGAAGCAAAACATACACAAAAATAGGTAAAACAAGTATAAATGAAGGAATCATCAAAACTAGGCTATACATATACATGTAATGAGTACAAATGAGTAATGAAGTATAAACATATAAGAATTAAATGTTGTTTACTACTTGTACAAATATAGACACAAGTTTTAATAAAAGTTACATTTAAACACGCACTCACCTCATGAAGCATAAACACAAAACATGAACATACTAAAAATTAGTAATGTAAAAGCATGTAAATAAAATAGGAGTTTAGAGATAGTTACCAAAATCATTAGAGCACATCTCTATATCTCCAAACATGGTGGTCTTCCCACCAAAACTACCTTGATAGTGGTGCATCAATTTTGTATGTCCATCTAGCCCATGTATCCACCACCAAGGCGCCAAACCTCACACGTCATGTGAGAGCCCACACCTACATCAAACACAAAAGGTGGGGATTTTGTTACCCATTTTCTTTGGGTCCACGGGGGTTAGTATTGTTCGAACTCAATCATTTTTATTAGCAAAATTCATAGAATTTATCTTATCATAACAAAACTTTGCTAAATAGCCTTTGCGGCCGCAATGTGTATATTTGTACACTCTAACATGCACATGTGAATGAGTGTGATCATGGTGTGTAAAGTATGCATATGTGTACCGTGGGTGATGTGCATGAACATGTAGAGCTTATTTCTTTTGAAATAAGATTTTCAATCTATTATGATTAAATGCACAATTGCTCAAAATTGAGCTCAAACAATCTATTCTATTTTTCAAAAATTTAATCTCATTTTTATCAATGGTTGCATGAAAAGCATGGTGAGAATGAGAATCAATAATCTTGTTCTTTTTAGAAACATTTTCCTTTTCCTTTGAAACAATTTTTCTTTTTAAAGAGTTGTTTTCATTCAAAGCAATTTTTTTTCTTCTTCCACCAAAATAATTTTATTTTTCAAAGAAGTATTTCCTTCACAAAGATCATTCAATTTAGAAGTCAAGGAAATATTATCCTTTTTCAACATATTATTTTCTTTTGAAATGCATTCCAGTTTATTTTGAAAAGAATCTTTTTCTTTTAACATGGAATCAAATTTATTTTTCAATTTCTTATTATCCTTTTTAAGCAACTCATATTTTTCAAGAAGTTGTTGACAAAAAGATTCAAGCTCATCATAAGACATGTCAGTATCTTCTTCTAGCTCGGATTCAGAATTTACCTCCAGGGGGTTATCCCCTTGGACCATGTAGCATAAGTTGGAAGCATCACTTCCATCATCCAAGTCACTCCCCGCATAATATTTCTTTTGTTCGCCAAGGGAGACTAAAATGTTCCATACTATAAAAGTCGAATCAAAGTTAGAAGCCCTAAATAAATATTCATCATTTAGGGTTGACTTTAAAGCATGGATGGGTTTTACATTAGCCTCTAGATATTTTCCATTTACACAATAAGAATCTTTAATAGTGACAAAATAAACATGAATACCTAGGGCTTTGAGGTAAAATGACATCTTAACCTTCCAAGTTTTGATGTTAAGAATATCAAAAGTGGAAGGTGACATGAAATCCATGTTTGTATATAAATATCGTGATTAGCTATAAATGAGGATCTTTAACTCTAGATTGTAAGACCCAAATCAAGAGCACTAAGCTCTGATACCAATTGAAATCATTTAGAGGGAGATGAATAGATGACTAGCTAATCTTATGGTGAATTAATGCGAAATTAAAACTATTTATGCAAACTAAAAACTATTAAGTTAGACACACCAAGTATAACTTAAGAGTGTAGTCGAATTCCTGGTGAAGGGCTCTAAACTAACTCCTCAAGATTCCTCTAGATAAGAGTTGAGGTGCCGCTATAACTCTCTTAGTTGAATACAAGTATAAGCAAACAAACCCAAGCATAAAATCAATTGAGCATAAATATATCAAGCATATAAAGACGAGAGCAATTTAAGCATGCATGATATAAACACAAGTGAGAGATAGAGAGAGCAATAAAAATACGGAAGATTTATTTCGAGGTTCGAGCACCCTTGCTCTGAAAGTACACCTAGAAGGGGGTGAATAGGTGTACGGCTAATCTATGAATAATAATGCCGAAATTAAAAACTTAATGCAACATACTTAGTGTAACCAACGAGCGTAGCCGAATTCCCAGTCAAGGGCTCTGGACTAACTCCTCTGAATTCCTCTAAATAAGAGTTGAGGCGCTATGTAAAGCTCTCTTGGTTAAACACAAGTATGGGCACACACAAACAATACAAGTATGTATATGATATGCCAATATGAATCAATGCACAAAGTAAGAGAGAGTTAGAGAAAGTGGATCAATCGCAAACACCAAAATATGTTTCGAGGTTCGAGCACACAGTTCTACGTCCCCGCCTTCACACAGAAGGATTTCCACTAACTCGTCCACACAGGGAACCTCCACTGAGGATTTGGGATAAATACAATTGGGAGTACACAACTCCTTTCTCAACCAATACAACCTCTACACTTAGAGGCAAGGCACGAAACAAATCACCTCTACACTTAGAGGAATAGGCACAAAGCCACTCAAACAACAATCACCTCACACTTGAGGGATTCTAACACAATCTTCACCTCTCACTAGAGGGAGCCAAATACCACTTCCACTATCACCTCACACTTGAGGGATATCAACTCAATCACTTCTCACTAGAGGGATATCACAAAGATGGAATGTTTATAACTTGGTGATCACAAAGACCACAAACAACTTCTTTTCTCACAAAATAAAGATCCTAATAGATAGGATAGTAGTTAAGCTCAAGTATGAGAAAACAAAGAGTTTGAAAATCAAAAATACAAAGAAAAACTCTTGGGAAAACTTCTAGAATGAATTTAAAGTGAAGATCAAAAATAATCCCAAGGACTTCTCCTTTTCTTGATTTTCCCAACCCTTTAAAACAAATAAAAGATAAAATCTTTTGGTTTAAAAACTCTTTTGAAAACTAGTGTTAAAACACTTGTAAATGGGAGAAATTTTGCTCTTGAAAATTCTTGTTAAAAATCAATTCATATTAGGTGTTTATAACCCCATTTGGAATCTGCCCGTTGGCAGCTGAAAAGGGCCAATTTGCCCTTCCGGTCGACCGGCCGATTGACTGGCCAATGGTCACATTTTGGACCGTTGAGCCCTCCGTTCGATCGCCCAGTCGATCGGCCCCACCCGAGAGTGGGGTGACATCATGCAGTCGACCGCACGGTCGACCGGCTAAATCACTTGGCCTTTGTGAACATTTGTGCACATCGGTCGACCGGTCTGGTCGACCGACCACTGGTCCGATCGACCGTCCCGGTCGACCATAGAGCCTGGCAGGGAAAATTTCAGGATTTAAAAATTAATCTTTTTAACTTCAATTAAATCCCATAAAATCACATAAATTCCACAAAATTCAGTTCACTGTTATATCTTTGAAATACAAACATGTTTGAGTAAAAATCAAAACATGTTACAAATATTTTGAACATTTTTGTGACTTAGAAATTTCCCTTAAACCAAATTCTGTATTTTTCAAAAATAGAATTTTTGAAATGGAAATCCGATTTTTCCAAAACACATGTAAATACAAAAACATGATATTTAAATAACTTTGAAGCATATAGTATATGGATAGGATCCAATATACATGAAAGGTATTATATCTATGTTTTTGACATTAATCTAAAAATAGGTTTTGTCTAAATACAAAACTCCAAAAACATGAATAGCGTATCAAAATAAGTTTTTCTAAGTATGTGAAGCATAGATGTATATAGATCAAATCTAATATACAATAAACCATGTTAACTTGTTTTGATTCTATCTATTCATGAAAATTAAGATCGGTTAAACCGAAAACCAAAACTAAAACATGAAACGTGTGTGCGTTGTGAACTTGAGTATATCACACTATCTAATCTTTACAATGGATCTAAACTAAATCTTAAACTAAACAAACTGAAGCTTTCTTATAGAACGCCGTCTCCAAGTTGACTCGATCCAAACGCGATTCCTCGAGCTTGACTCCAATGAGTGCTAGATATGAACTTTGACGCTCGAGCTCTTGAATCACCATGTGAAAACTGCAAAACACCTTCGTTGAAGCTAATTACGTACTAATATCTTAGTTAAATATCTGAAACTAAATATCACAAGATTATTAGTAAACTATAACTGCATGAGTTAATCATCATCAAAATTAACGTGGAAGGCCTCTGGGCCAACAATCTCCCCCTTTTTGATGATGACAAAACTCATGGAGTTATATACGCATGGATTAAAGTTAAGCTTCAAAGAAGCTCCCCCTTAACTCATGCATAGCAATAAACTATAAGATTCGCAATGAATGTTAAACATGAATATGCATAAACATGCATAAAATAATGAAATAAATATGCTCTTGATACCAAATTTTTAAAATAAATTACTTCTCCCCCTTTTTAAAATAAACATGTTCTTAAATACCAATTGAAAATATAAACTTACAATAAACATGTTCTTTAAATAATTTGCTCTTGATACTAATAAAAATTTCAATTGAAAGATAATCAATAAAAGCTCTTGATACCAATTGAAAGATAAAAATCAATAAAAACTCTTGATATCAAAAATAAAAATTTTAATAAAAATTCTTGATACCAATAAAACAAAACAACAAAATATGTTCTTGATACTAATATCCATGCTCTTGATACTAATATCAACAAAACATAAAACAAACTCTCTTGATACCAATATGAAACAAATTTTGATATAAACTTATAAATAAACATGCATATATACTCAAATACTTCTCCCCCTCTTCGTCAATCATCAATAAAGGGGTTAAAGTAAACAATAAAACAATGTTCTCCCCCTTTTTGTCTGAAACAAAAATCAACAAGGGGTAAAATCAAAACAAAACATTATGATACCAATTGAAAAAAATATATCAATTTAGTGCATCATGATACCAATTAAAAATAAATAAAACATTTTAAAGAAACCAAAAGATTTTGATATCAATTGAATGATATAAACATAAAGGTAATCTTGATACCAATTGTAAAAATTAGTACCAATTGAAAATATCTTATACTTTTGATACCAAATGAAAAACATAAACCAATCTTTTGGTTAAACACTAAACTCATTTTACAATAGAGATACTAGAAAGAGAATAATATCAATTTAATGTTTTTGATACTAATATTGAAAATGAAACATGTTCCAATTGAAAATAATGAAACATATACCAATTGAAAATAATGAAAACATATACCAATTGAAAATAATTCTCATTAGGAGCGTATGATACCAAATAAAAAAAATTAATATCATTTTTCAATCATTTTTTAACATAAAGTGTGGGAGTAGAATACCAAAGATAAACAAAATCAATTGAAAGGTGAAATATGAATTTTCCCCCTTTATGAAATACCAAAAAAAATGATGCATAAGCTTGTATAAGATATCAATTGAAAGATAATCAATTGAAATATAATAGTCATTTAAGAAATCAAGTTTAACATAACCAAAATTTGTGCTCAAAGATATAAAGATATAGTAAGCACAAATAAAATACATATATATGTATGGAAAAATGAATACCAATCGAAATTGATACTATTTGAAGTTTAAGTATACATATATAAAAAATATATGAGTATACAATAAGAATGTCAATAGTGATACCAATTGAAAAGATACAATGATATCAATTGAAAAAAAACAAGATCAAGTGTATAACTTATACTTCCTACCACCCATTTCATGCACATGTTTTAAATAGATTTTCAATAATGAGCATACAAGGCATGGTCGCCCAACCAGCCGCCCTTGGAAGGGTAGGGTTTTAAAAATAAGTTTGAAAATAGCTTTATACGTTTGAAAACTCTATCATATGAAGAATACCGCAACTAGTTTATATGACAAAATTTGTAAACTAGTACGAAATCCTTTAAGTAAGAAATAAAACAAAAATATATTCCATAAAACATGAAAATCACTAAACCAATATCACTCAAAATCTATATAGCACATATAATACTCATGAAAATAAAATCATGAGAAAACATCAAGTAATATGAGTGTACAAGTTTTGTGAAAGACATAGTCATGAAAATAGGCAATTTGGCTCAATAAGAAATTTCTTAAAAAAAACATGAAACACAAGAACATCTAATTTTCATCAAAATAATTTAATCTTCAAGGCATATGTATGTCTTGTACAAACTAAAGTATACATACATATCCAAACACAAACGAGTCCACAAACATATATGCATGAAGGCAAGTGGCTCAAGGATGTATATGTATAACTATTAGTTTAGACAAAATATATATATATATATATATATATATATATATATATATATATATATATATATATATATATATATATATATATATATATATATATATATATATATATATGAAGTTAAACATAAACATATACAAAATGGGAATACAAATCAAAATGTATGAATCATCAAAACTAAACTATACTAGTACATCTAATGAGTACAAATGAGCCATTTAGTACAAACATATAATAATCTATTTGTGGCTCACTAGTTGTACATGTATATGTTCAAGTTTTAATAAAAACTAACATCTAAACATGTAATCAAAACATGAAGCATAGAAATCAAAACAAAACTCATATGATCATTATAATAAATGCACATGCATTAGATTTATGATATACACAATAGCTAAAATAAATGTGAGAATACAAAGATATAAGTCCATATTAAACATAAGTGATCTCAAATACTAATCATGCATATCACAAGTCTAATTATTATGGCATTTAACATAATAATCAAGAAACATCAAATCATGCTAAAAATCAATGACATGAAAAGCATGTAAACATAAATAAGGAGTAAGAGATTGTTACTAAAATCATGAGGATACATCTCTATGTCTCCAAACCAAGATAGTCCTCCCACCAAACTCCTCTTGAAAGTAATATATCCAAATTGTCCTCTTTATGCTCAGAACGCATCCACCTCAAGGCACCATCACTCTCACGTCATGTGAGAACCCACACCTACATCAAATAAAATAGGAGTGGTCTTTGGTACCCATGCTCTTTTGGGTCCATGGGGGTTAGCTCCTTACCTAACCCAAACAAACTTATTTGCTAAATTTGAATCATGTATCTTTTTTTAGCAAAATTTAGTAAGGTGGCCCTTCCGTCCACAATGTGTACATGTGTACACATGAGCATACATTGTGTAATGGGTGTGAACGTGAGGAGCATGTGTATGCCGTGGTTTATGTGCATGCATAGGAAGAACTTGTTTCTTTCGAAATATAGATTCCAAACATGTGTGCTTCAAAGCACAATGGCTCAAATTGGAGCCCAAACAATCAACACTCTTCTTAAGTATAGACATATCATTTTCAATTATAGAAGAGGTACATGCAATGGATACACTAGATGGTGAAGCTATACTAGCATGGCAAACATGGGAGTCTAAATCATTTTTCAAAGATATATTTTCATTAGACATCAAATCCAAATCCTTTGAAATAGAAATAATTTTGTTTTTCAAAGAATCATTTTCTTTTACAACAAAATCAAGTTTTGAAGATATAACTTCATTTTTCTTCAAAACTTCATTCCAATTATTTTTATTTTTCAAAATCTTGTTTTCATTTAGAGTAAGATCAAGTTGGATTTAAGTGAGTCACGTTCACTTGAAATCTCATCCCTTTCTTGCAAAGCAATCTCAAGCTTAGAAGATAAATTTTTATTTTCTTCTTTTAATCCAAAGCTATCCTTTTTTAAAGTTTATATTTTGAAATCAAACTTTCACAATTTTTAGCTAGTTCATTATTTAGGGCATGTGCATCCATACACTCATTACAATAAGAAATAGTACTATCATATAGTTGAGCATCTGAATGTATCTCAACGGAGTCATACCCTTGGACCATGAAGCAACGATGGTCGGACTCGTCTTGACTAGATTTCCTCTTCTTATTGATAAGCGTTTGTAGCTCGAGAGATGTCAAAATATTCCACACTGTAAAAGTGGAATCATAATGAGAAAATACATGTAAATATTCTTTACTAAGAGATGTTCTAAGTGCCTTTAGGGCTAGTGCATTGGCCTCTATATGCTTGCTATCACTAAGGTAGGATTCCTTGGTAATGGCAAGGTAAACTTTATAACCTATGATTTTTAAATGACAACTCATCATAACCTTCCATATATCAATTTTAGAGATATCAAACTTGGGAGGGATATCCATAAGTGCAAACTAAATGTGTGCAAATGCAAATGATAGATTAGCAACCAAGATCACACTCCTAAGTGGTTAAACCTAATATCAGGAGCGTAAGATCTGATACCAATTGAAAGTACACCTAGAGGGGGGTGAATAGGTGTACGGCTAATCTATGAACAATAATGTAGAAATTAAAAACTTAATGCAACATACTTAGTGTAACCAACGAGTGTAGCCGAATTCCTGGTCACGGGCTCTGGACTAACTCCTCTGAATTCCTCTAAATAAGAGTTGAGATGCTATGTAAAGCTCTCTTTGTTAAACACAAGTATGGGCGCGCACAAACAACACAAGCATGTATATGATATGATAATATGAATCAATGCACAAAGTAAGAGAGAGAGTTAGAGAAAGTGGATCAATCGCAATCACCAAGATATATTTCGAGGTTTGAGCACACAGCTCTACGTCCCTGCCTTCACACAGAAGGATTTCCACTAACTCGTCTACACAGGACTTCCCACACAAGAAACCTCCACTAAGGATTTGGGACAAATACAATTGAGAATACACAACTCCTCTCTCAACCAATACAACCTCTACACTTAGAGGCAAGACACAAAATAAATCACCTCTACACTTAGAGGGATAGGCACAAAGCCACTCAAACAACAATCACCTCACACTTGAGGGATTCCAACACAATCTCCACCTCTCACTAGAGGGAGCCAAATACCATTTTCACTGTCACCTCACACTTGAGGGATAACAACTCAATCACCTCTCACTAGAGGGATACCACAAAGATGGAAGGTTTACAACTTGGTGATCGCAAAGACCACAAATAACTTATTTCCCACAAAACAAAGATACTAATAGATAGGATAGTAGATAAGCTCAAGTGTGAGAAAACAAAGAGTTTGAAAATAAAAAACACAAAGAAAAACTCTTAGGAAAACTTCTAGAATGAATATAAAGTGAAGATAAAAAACAATCTCAAAGACTTCTCCTTCTCTTGATTTTTCCAACCCTTTAAAATAAATAAAAGATGAAATCTTTTGGCTTAAAAACTCTTTTGAAAACTAGTGTTAAAACACTTATAAATGGGAGAAATTTTGCTCTTGAAAATTCTTGTTAAAAATCAATTCAAATTGGGGTATTTATAACCCCATTTGGAATCTGCCCGTTGGTAGCTGAAAAGGACCAACTTACCCTTCCGGTCGACTGGCCAACGGTCACATTTTGGACCATTGAGCCCTTCGGTCGACCGTGCCAGATCCAGAGAGCAACTGCTTTCTGGCCGGTCGATCGCCCGATCGATCGGGCCAAAGTGAACGGTCGACCGCCCGGTCGACCGGCCCCACCCGAGAGTGGGGTGACTTCAGTCGGTCGACCGCACGGTCGATCGGCCAAATCACTTGGCCTTTGTATACATCTTGTGCACATCGGTCGACCGGTCCGGTCGACCAACCACTGGTCCGGTCGACCGTCCCGGTCGACCGCCAGAGCCTGGCAGGGAAAATTTCAGGATTTAAAAACTAGTCTTTTTAATTTCAATTAAATTCCATAAAATCACAAAAATTCCACAAAAATCAATCCATGTTCTATCTTTAAAATACAAAAATGTTTGAGTAAAAATCAAAACATGTCACAAACATTTTGAACCATTTTTGTTACTTGAAAAATTTGCCTTAAACCAAATTCTGTATTTTCTAAAATTGAATTTTTGAAATGGAAATCCGATATTTTCAAAACACATGTAAATACAAAAAAATGATATTTAAACAACTTTGAAGCATATAGTATATGGATATGATCCAATATACATGAAAGGTATTATATATATATATATTTGATATTAAATCCAAAAATAGGTTTTGTCTAAATACAAAACTCCAAACACATGAATAGTGTATCAAACTAAGTTTTTTTAAGTATGTGAAGCATAGATGTATATAGATCAAATCTAATATACATTAAACCATGTTAACTTGTTTTGATTCTATCTATTCATGAAAACCAAGATCGGTTAAACCGAAAACCAAAACTAAAACCAAAACATGAAACGTGTGTGTGTTATGAACTTGAGCATATCACACTATCTAATCTTTACAATGGACAAAAACTAAATCTTAAACTAAACAAACCGAAGCCTTCTTATAGAACGCCGTCTCCAAGTTGACTTGATCCAAACGCGATTCCTTGAGCTTGACTCCAATGAGTGCTAGATGTAAACTTTGATGCTCGAGCTCTTGAATCACCATGTGAAAGCTCCAAAACACCTTTGTTGAAGCTAATCACCTACTAATATCTTGGTTAAATATCTGAAACTAAATATCATAAGATTATTAGTAAACTATAACTACATGAGTTAATCATCATTAAAACTAGAGTAGAAGGCCTCTGGGCCAACATGCTCTACGTCCCCGCCTTCAACACTATGAAGGATTTTTACTATAAACAATCCCACCGGATCACTCGGTGTCGCAACACTTACAATGAGTTCACACTAGAACTCCTTGGACTCACTAGTCCCTCTCTTATTCCCACAAGAACTACACACCACAAGCACACTAGATTGTCGAGGACGTACCTCTACAACGAGCTCTCGCTAGAACTCGAAACACTGCGAACCCGTAAGTCCGCCTCCTCAAATATAAAGAATGAACACTTGGTGATCTAAACAATTTGACCACCTAAAAGCACTCTCACAACAATTCTCCTATAGGATAGATATAGCAATGGAAAGCTCAAGTATATTTGAGAAAAATAAGGATTGATTTGGTGGTAAAAAACTCAAGAAATCACTTTGAAAACTCTTGATAAATGCTCCTTTTGATTTGAAAATATTGGCTTTAAAACATGTGAAGAAAACCACTGAGATAGGTAGGAAAAACTAGCCCAAAAACTTTCTTGAAATCTTGTAGAAAACAGCTCAAGGGAACCCCAATATATAGGCCTCCAAACTCTAGCCGTTGGGGTCCAAATCAACAATCTGGTCTGCTGGCGGTAGACTGCCCGGTCGACCGGCCACCGGTCAGATTTCTGACCGTTGTGCCAGCGGTCGACTGGCCGGTCGACTGTACCCTGGTAAATAACCCAGCGGTTGACCGCCCAGTCGACCGAGCCATTTCCAGAGAGCAAAGGCTCTCTGGCGGTCGACTGGCCCTTGGCCGTGTAATTTTGTGAACGTCGGTCGATCTCCCGATCGACTGACCTCTGGCTCGGTCGACCGTGCGGTCGACCGGCAAAAGGCCAGAAACAGGTTTTTAGGGATTTAAAACATGGTCTTTTTTCTAGTTTTGTCATCATTAAAAAGGAGGAGATTGTTGGCCCAAAGGCCCATCACTCTAGTTTTAATGATGATTAACTCATGTAGTTATAATACTAATGTCTTGTGTTTATTCAGTCTCAAATATTTGATCAAGATCTTAGTAGGTGTTTAGCTTCAATAAAGGATTCGAAGTCAAGTTTCGAAGCTAGCACGTGTTGATTCAAGAGTTCGCAAATTAAGATCACATCATGTACTCAAAGAGGAGTCTAGCTCATGGATCAAAGTTTGGACCAAGTCAAGAAGGAGAAAAAGATTTTCAAGAGAAGATTTTCAAAAGACTTGTGTCAAGTTTGTAAGTGTTAAGTTTTATTTTTAGATAAAATGTAAAGGATAGATTAGTTGTGGAATGCTAAAGTTCATACACAAACACACACACAAAATTTATATGTGTTTTAGAAAATACTGTTTAGGCTTTTTTTTGTGTTTTGAGTTTTGTATTTATTAAAACTTATTTTAGAGTTTATTGTCAAAAATATAGATATTTCATCTTATATGTGTATTGGATCATATCCATACATACTAAGCTTCAAAAGTGTTTACAATATCTTATTTTTGTATTTGTAGAAATTTTGGAAAAATCATTTTTCAATTTAGAGATTGTTTTTGAAAAATACAGATTTTTGTTTAAGCCAAAATTTCTATATTACAAAAATAGTTCAAAAAGTTTGTAATATGTATTGATTTTTGATCACATATAATTGTACTTCAAAGTATTTCTAAGAACTCATTTTTGTAAAATTTTAGTGATTTTATGGCTTTTTATAAGAAAAATATAAAACCAAAATTTAATCCCTGAAAATGTCTGACCAGGCCTTTTGCCGGTCGATCGATTGGTCGACCGAGCCAGAAGTCGGTCGACCGGGCGGTCGACCAGCGTGCACAAAACGTGCATGATCTATTGGCTGGTGGGCTGATAGACCAGGCGGTCGACCATCCAAAGAGCTTTGCTCTCTGGGTCTGGCCCCGATCGACCGGCCGGTTGACCGGTTAGAGAGCTCTGCTCTCTGGATCCAACCTCCGTCGACCGGTGGTTGACTGGTGGCACAACGGTCAGAAATCTGACCGTTGGCCAATCGACCGACAGCAGCATCAGCTGCTGAGTTGGCTCCAAGGGCCATATTTTGGGAGCATATAAATTAGGGTTCGCTTGGACTTTTTTCTACAAGATTTGAAGAGGGTTTTCAAGCTAGTTTTTCCTACCTCTCTAAGTGTTTATCTCCTCTTATTTTAAAGCCAATACTTCCATATCAAAAGAAGAGTTTTTAAGAGTGTTTTTCAAAAGAAATTTCTTGAGTTTTTCACCACCAAATCTATCCTAGTTTTTCTCACACATACTTGAGCTATCAATTACTATATCAATTCTCTAGGGATCTTTGTTGTGAGAGTATTTGTAGGTGATCAAAGTGTTGAGATCTCCAAAGTGTTTCATCTTATATTTGAGGAGGCGAACTTGTGGGTTCGTATTGTTTCGAGTTCTTAGGGGAGCTAGGTGTAGAGGTGCGAACTCGCAAGCTAGTGTGCTTGCGTGTGCTATTCTTGCGGGAACAAGAGAGGGACTAGTGAGTCCAAGAAGTTCTAGTGTGAACTCGTTGTATGTGTTGCGACACCGAGTGATCCAGTGAGATTGATTTTAGTGAAAATCCTTCTTAGTGTTGAAGGCAGGGACATAGAGTAAGGGTGTTCGAACCTCGAAACAAATTTTTTCGTGTTTACGATTGCTCTCTCTACCTCTCATTTGTATTTATATCTTGCATGCTTACATTTCTTACATCTTTATATGCTTGCTATATCTTGTGCCTTATTGATTTATGCTTGAGATTGTTTGCTCACACTTGTATTCAACCAAGAGAGCCATAGTGGCACATTAACTCTTATCTAGAGGAATCTTGAGGAGATAGTTAAGAGCCCTTCACCAGGAATTTAGTTACACTCTTATATTATACTTTGTGTGTTTAATTTAATAGTTTTTATTTGTGTAAATAGTTTTTAATTCCGCATTATTTATCATTAGATTAGCTAGTCACCTATTCACCCCCCTCTAGGTGACCTACAACATTTACCCTAACCTTGATCAATGATAGACACACTTAACTGCAGTGAGGTGTCTGCTGCTCTTGTAAATTATGATCTATGGAGGCAAGATTAACTGTCTTCTCACAGGAGTACATCAGCAGAGGCGTTAGCGGTAAGAGGCAGGAGTTCCAATAGGAAGGGCAAAGGTGATCGCGGGAGATCGAAGTTCGGGCCAGGTTTCAGAGATCTGAAGAAGAACTAGTGCGCCTTCTGCAAAGAGGTAGGGCACTGGAAAGTAGGTTGTTCAAAGGTCAAAGTTACGAAGGAGGAGTCGAAGACTGAGGCAAACTTCGCACAGATGGTCAGTACTCACGCCGGTACTTCACAGGCAGGTGGATCAGACTCACACTCATCGGTATTCTCTTTCTCTGTCACTACTCCTATCGTTGGTTACTCAGGAGATTCTGAGTGGATGTTAGATACTAGAGCTACCTATCATGTGTGCCCGAACATGGATTAGTTTCTGCTTTGAGAAGCTAGACTGATGTTCTGTTATCATAGGTGATGATTGCCTAGGTAACATGGAAGGTATAGGGACAGTGCAGATTAAGATGTTCGATGGGATGGTACGAGAATTGAAAGAAGTGAGGTATGTACCTCAACTTAAGAGAAATCTTATCTCAGTCGGTGATTTGAAAACATTAGGTCTTGAGGTATCAATAAGAGACGATACACTTAAGATGACCAAAGGCTCAATGGTCGTTCTGAAGGGTGTCCATCGGAATAATTTTTACTACTTGAAGGGTAGTATAGTTATAGAATAAGTGGCGACTTCTACAGATTCAGATGATAATTCTACTAGGTTGTGGCATATGAGGCTTGGACATACAGGTAAATGAAAAACACCTAGAGGGGGGGTGAATAGGTGTAATTGCTAATCTAACAATCTTTTTAAAACTAAGATAGATGAATGATGCAACGATCTCTCAAAATAAGACTAAGAGCCGAATACCCTGTGAAGGGTTCTGAACTCCTTCCTCCTGATTCCATTTGAATGGGTTAGAGGAGCGCAATGCAACCTTATTGTATGAGAATTGATCGAACAAAGAATGAATAATATGCAATGATGAAATGCACACAAGATATATAACAAGTATCACAAACAAGTAATAAGGAGCAATAGAGAGTAAAGCGAAATAGAGAGCAAGAGCAAGAGGGCAATCGCAAACACAAGTATTTGTTTCGAGGTTCGAGCCACCGCTCTACTCCCCGCCTTCACCTCCGTGAAGGGTTTCCACTATCCACCGAGGACGCTTACAAGGTCTACCAAAGACCGGAGCACCAAGCTCCACCACTTACAAGAACCTCTACCGAAGAGGTGTCTCCACAAGATGAACAAAGAGTAATAAGTAGCCAAGTGATCTCTAAAGGATCACAAACTCTTTACAAACACTTCTCTCTTTACAACTTCCTATAGATTGAGTAGGGAATTTTGGCTCTAAGAAGTGTAGTGAGAAAACACTCAGTTGTAGAATGATTTTTGCTAGAGAACACAACTGAAAACAAGCTCAAGAAAGAATGAAAATGGAGAGCATAAAAACTTTTCTTCTCTTTGAAAACTTAGGTATTTTTCTTAGTGTGTTGCAAGAGACTAATCTCCTCTATTTATAGGGAGAGGAAAGGGTTAAAAATAATTTATTTTAAGCTTATTTGATCTGAAAAAGATCTCCAAAAACTCAGAAAAAGTCCGCCAAAAAACAGTCCTAAAAACAGATTTTAGAATAGCACCAAAGAGGAAAGAGCCGTTGGGGCTCTGCAGGCCTGGCGGTCGACCGGTCCGGTTGGCCGTCCGCCCTGCTGGCAGTAGCCGTTGGGCTCGGGTCGACCGCTCGGGTCGACCATCCTCTAAACAGAAACACAATTTTCTGAAGGCGGTCGACCGGGCGGTCGACCCAGAAAACCCGAGAGCAAAACTGCTATCAGTCGGTCGACCCGGCGGTCGGCCGACAGACATGCACAAGCGTGCACGTCCTGGATACAAGCTCCGGTCGACCGGTCCGGTCGGCCGGTCTTGCCTGAAACAGAAAAACAGTAAGAACTTGAACTTAGAATATTTTGTAAAATATTTTGAAGTAAAGATAGCTAAGAATTATGCTAGGTAAGGGTAAACATACATGATTTAAACATGATATATATCTTTGTAAAAATGTATATTTGTCAAGGCATGAAACTTAGAAACAAAAGCTTAAACATGAAAAACTTGTATACAAAAATGTGTGTGTGTATCCTAGAGCCAATTTTTCAAAACTCAAACTTTACAAACTATTTCTTACATTGGTTCTAAAGGACTACAAGTTCTTCAAGTGGGCTTTTTCATATGATCTTGCAAGCTTGATACTTGAGCCCGAATTGAGGCGAACTTGAGTCATAACACCTTCTTTTAGGGAAGAAAACTTCTAGTTTTATTAGAACCCTGAAACACACTCAAGCAACAAATATTATTAGTACATATAACTAATATGTTTTGTAATCATCAAAACACACTAAAAACGGGTGATTGTAACCATAATTGTAACCTTGGGCCAACAGTAAAAAGTCTTTGCAATCTCTTACAAAGTAAGGTCTATTGAAGGTGCCAGACCTGTAAATTGGAATTTTGAACATTGCGTCAACGGAAAGAAGACCAAGGTGAAAGTTGGCACAATGACTCACTACACTGAGGGGATTCTGGATTATGTTCACATTGATGTTTGGAGATCTACCAAGTCAGCATCTATTGGAGGTAACCACTACTTTGTGACTTTCATTGATGATTATTTTAGGCAATGTTGGGTATATATTATGAAGCACAAAGGGAAGCACAAAGGGAAGTCCTAAAATTGTTTGTGGAATGGAAGAAGAATTGAAGAAAAGCAGGAAGGAAGATCAAGTTCCTCCGGTCAGATGACGGAGGTGAGTATAAGTCTGATCTTTTTCTAAAGTTATGTTGTGTGAGGGCATAGACAGGCACTTCACAGTAAGAAAAACACCGTAACAAAATGGGATAACAGAAAGAATGAATAGGACTTTACTAGAGAAGGTCTGATGTATGTTATCCAGTGCCGGATTATCAAAGAACTTTTGAGTTGAGACTTGGCATATACTTGCTATCTCGTCAACAGGCTGCCTTCATTTGCGATAGGAGATAAAACTCCTCTGGCAGTTTGGTCAGGGAAAGCTGCTCAGAACTATGATTCGCTAACGGTATTTGGATTTCCGGCCTATTAACGTGTTAAGGAAGACAAGTTAGACCCAAGAGCGAAGAAAAGAGTGTTCATAAGATTCAAGAGAGGAATAAAAGTCTACAAGATTTGGGATCCTAAGGACAGAAAATTTGTCCTCAGCAGAGATGTCACATTCGATAAGGCTTCAATATTAAAGTCTATAATCTCTCAACAGGTGGAGATTGAGAAGACCAAAGGAATATCGCAGTAGGTAGAGAGTGTTTTGCTACTTCACTATTTCTAGAAAGGTCAGTATCTTTGGAGATCATACCCATGGTGACGCAGGATAGTGATCATGTAGCCGAGCAGGATACTGATAATGATGAGGATCAAGGACAGGCTATTGCTGATGTCCATGAATCTGTTACAGTTGGAAGAACCAGAAGAAATTTACGTAAACCTAGTTAGCTCACTACAGATATAATTGTGGCCTACACTCTCCCAGTCATTGAAGACGCGATCCCGTCTACATATAAGGAAGCTGAAATCAGTTCAGAGTCCAAGATGTGGAAGGATGCCATGAAAGAAGAGATGAGTTCTCTACACAAGAACGACACATTGGAACTGACAGTGTTGCCTAATGGAAAGAAGGCAATTAGTTGTAAGTGGGTATGTGCAGGGAAATATGGATCTCTCAAGGAAGATATTGTACGCTACAAAGCCAGTTGGTAGTTAAACGCTACGCACAGCGAGAATGTATTGATTACAACGAGGTATTCTCCCCTGTTGTAAAGCACTCGTCAATTCAGATTTTACTGGCACTGGTAGCATAGCGGTAGGACTTTAACCAGTTCGATGTGAAAACCGCCTTTCTCCATGGAGATCTTAATGAGGAGATCTAAATATCTCAGCCGATGGGGATCAAAACCTCAGGAAAGGAGAATATCGTATGCAAGCTAAAGAAATCGTTGTATGAATTGAAGCAGTCTCCTAGGTAGTGGTACAAGCGTTTCGACAGCTTCATCAGAGGAAAAAAGTACACTCGCAGCCATTATAATCCATGTGTATATTACAACAAACTACCTGGAGGAGCGTACATCTATCTACTATTATATATAGATGATATGCTCATCGCTTATAAGAGCAGATCCACAATTGATAAATTGAAAAAAGACTTGTCTTCCAAGTTTGACATGAAAGATCTTGGTGAAGCAAAGTAGGTGCTAGGTATGGAGATTGAGCGAGACAGAAGGAGTGACAAGGATAGCTTAACACAAAAGGGGTATTTGCAGAAGGTACATCAGAGGTTCAACATTTACGGTGATACGAAATCTGTAAGTATATCATTGGCTCCTCATTTCAAGTTAAAAGCCACTATGTATCTGACTACTGTTGAAGGATATGAGTACATGACTCGCGTACCGTATGCAGCGTAGTTAGTAGTTTAATGTATGCAATAGTATGTACAAGACCTGATTTGTCACAAGCTGTCTTAATGATCAGCAGATACATGCATGATCCTGATAAGGGTCACTGGGAGGCAGTAAAATGGGTTCTACGGTACATTAAGGGTGCCATAGATGTTGGATTAGTATTCGAGAAGGATTCCACAGGTAAGTAGGAGTGTATCGAATATGTTGACTCCGACCATGCTGAGACCTCAAGAAACGTCAGTCTACAATAAGGTACGTGTTTACATTATCCCAAGCACCAGTGAGTTGGCGCTTTATTTTACAGTCTATCGTTTTATTGTCTACTATAGAGGCCGAGTATATGACCATGACGTAGGCTATGAAGGAGCAATATGGCTTCAGGAGTTGCTCGATGACTTGGGGATTGATCGTGCTTTGTTGAAGATCAACTGTGATAGCATGAGTGTTATTTATTTGGCGAAGAACTAGGTGTATCATGGAAGGACGAAGCACGTTGATCTCATTTCCACTTTGCTCGGGGGATTCTTAATGAAGGTGATATTGAGTTACTGAAAATTCACACATAGGAGAATCCCACGGATATACATACCAAGGTGGTGTCAGGGGGTGAAATATACACATTGTAAAGAGTTGCTCCATATCCTTCCAGTTGCTTAAGCTCGGTGGAGCTCGTTTGGATGAATTACAGATGACTTGACCTCTTGGGTAAAGTACATAGGCAGTCACACAAGTATAGCCACTTTTGAGTCGACAGGTACTGTGATGAGTTCGGCTCAGAGTTGAGAAATCTACACCAAGGTGGAGAATTGTAGAGAAAGAGAAGATAAAAAGATGTGACAGAGTTTTTAAACTCATCGGAAGAAATAGTGTAGAGATCGGAAGTCAAAAGGGAGCGAGTACGCATCAAATTGCAGGCCAGTATCAATGACTGGATGACCGCCCGGTTGACCGACGTGCACAGGGCAAGCTTGGTCGACTGCCCAATCGACTGTAGCAGGAGAACGGTCGACCGAATGGGTCGAATGACTGGCAGCAGGAGTCTCGGTTGGACTCGGTTAACCGACCGGTCGGCCGAGTGGATGGGTCGGTCGAGCGCCGGTCGACCGATAAGCGTCTCGGGCGCGATCTGCATCTCCTTCAGGATTCGGACTTCCTTTCAGAAGTGGAGTCAAATCCAATTGGGTTTCCTAAAAATCCTTAGTCTCTTTGGCTATAAATAAAGGGTAGAGCCCTCTTGAATTGTATGCAAGATACAAATTGTATTGACTGTTGAATTAATAAAATATCTCTCTCTCTTACCCCAAGAACGTAGGCAAATTATCAAACCTCCTTAAATATTGTGTTGGCTTTCTCTCCTGTTTCCTTGTTCTTATTTTCTGAATACTTATCTGATGCATCTAGTCCTATTGGTGAATTTCTCATTAGTTGTTGTCTCGCGTGCAACGAAAAGATGAGAGGAGTCTCCGCTCTCACATCACGCAAAGTGATGCAAATAGCTTTGTCATTGATCAGCTGAGTAGGCTAGCTGCAGAAAAGTAGAAAGGACTGCAGCAATGTCTACAGCTACCGAATAGATTCTCACAAGTAGTTCCTTTATTAATATTAACAAAAAAGACAGGCAGCCTCGGCCCCCTCTCCCTCTCAGGCTCCGGCCCACCAACGTAACAAAAGTGCACGAGAGGATGGTCCATGCCTGCAATATTCTTGAATAGATTGCCGGCTGGCAGGGGTCTATATTGGGTCGGGCTCAGTCCGAATCCAAAATGACGTATCTGTCATGCACCTCATAATGTCCCGTTAAAGCATCTATTGAAGAAGAAAGTCAAGGAACCAATTGATTCATTGAAGTGTCAGGGAAGGGTGATCTTGAAGCCTCCCGTTAAGGGAATCAAGCTTGGGAATAAGCGGAAAAAGAGTTCAGCTATGGGAAATTTTTTACTGCTCGTATCACCGGCTACTCTCAATGTGATGAATGAAGAACTGACTGAACATGATATGGAGGTGCTCAAATAACTGGGGATCTACCCATTCTGTGAGGGTGACGCTTGATCGTTTGTATCTTGCTTTTCTTTTGTTTTTGTTTTTTTTTTTCCTTTGCTTTTCTGATTATCAAAAAAAAAAAAAAAATGAAAAATCAAAGCATCGGAACCTAAGCAACGTCACAGTCGCACGTGAAGCCATGGGGGCACATTCTCAAGTGACAAGCAAAAACTTATTGAAGCATGGGCATAAAAGGAGAGTTTCACCTCAAAATGGAGCGGGGTTACCAATTGCTTGCAACTTTTATGTCTCTGTAACGGGCTTTGGATTAATGGATGAGAGATGATCATCCGTGCATCAAAATAGTACAGATTGAACCAGTGGGTTAGCTCATTGATAAGACCTCTCCCTTTTAACTCCCGCAGTTGTCTCTCAGTAGAATTAATCTGATTAATTAAGTCCTCTTCCTTTAAAAAAAAATAATAATAATGCAGATGGATTGGTCCATGGATACCAAAATCATTAAGAGTAAAATTTAGTTATTTGTATAACAACAGAAAAAGAGACAATGAAAAAAAGTTACTTCAAATTCAATTTTAAAATTTCTTGATGATGGGTTCTCATATATGAAGGAGAAGGTTTGGGGGGAATGGGGTTGGACATTTTGTAGAGGTCAAAGCATTCACAGGAAGATCAAGTATTTGAAGATCAAGCATTCACAGGAAGCACTTAATTCTCAAGGATTCTCCAATGTGTCTCTCTTTTCAGAACAGAAGTTTTGTTTCTCGATGTGCCTTATGTTGCAACATCTGAATTTGTTTTGACGGTTGAGATTAGTGTTGCGCGCGCAGGGCAACAACTAATGAGGAACCTCAATCAACAGAGAGATGCAACAGAAAAAAAAAAAACCCAAAAGAAAACAACAATAATAAGAGAGAAAGCAAACACAATATTTAACGAGGTTAAGCAATTTACCTACTTCATCGGGACAAGTGAGAGAGAGATTTATTGATTCAACAATCAAGTACAAGTTTTCCTTGCATACAATTCATGAGGGCTCTACCCTTTTATTTATAGTCAGAGAGTCCCAAAGTTTTCGGAACCCAATTGGATTCAACTCCAATTCAGAAACGAAATGTAAATCCGAACATGAGAAGCAGTCGCCTGTCGACCGACCCGTCCCTTCGGTCGACCGGTCGGTCGACGGAACCCAATAGAGAGTTAGGCACGTCAGTCGGTCGACCATGCCGGTCGACCGTTCTCCTTGTTATGGTCGACCGGGCGGTCGACCGAGCTGCGCCTGTGTACGTTGTGCATGCCGGTCGATCGGGCAGTCGGCCGGCCACTGTTCTGGCCTGCAATTTGCTATGTTCTCGCTCCTTTTGGACTCCGATTTCTGCACTATTTCTTCCAATACCTGCAATTCAGCTTTTTATCTCCACTCTCCCTACAATTCTCCACATCGGTGAAGATTTCTCAAATCTGAGTTGAACTCATCACAATACCTGTCGACTCAAAAGTGATTGCACCTGCGTGGCTGCCTACGTACCTTACCCATGGGATCAAGCCATCCGTAGTTCATCTAAACGAGCTCCACCGAGCTCAAGCAACTGGAAGGATATGGAGCAACTCTTTCCAATCTGTAAATTTCACTCCCGAAATCATCTTGGTAAGCATATCAGCGGGTTTCTCCTTTGTGTGAATCTTTAATAACTCAATATCACCTTCATCAAGAATCTCCCGAACAAAGTGGAACCTAACGTCAATGTGCTTCGTTCTTGCATGATGCACCTAATTCTTCGCCAAATAAATAGCACTCATGCTATCACAGTTGATCTTCAACAGATCCTAATCAATCCCCAAGTCATCGAACAACCCTTGAAGCCATATTGCCTCCTTCATAGCCTCCGTCATGGCCATGTACTCGGCCTCTGTAGTAAATAATGTAATGGTAGACTGTAGAATAGAGCGCCAACTTACCGGTACTTAAGATAATGTGAACACATATCCCGTTGTAGACCTGCGTTTGTCGAGGTCTCCAGCATAGTCAGAATCAACATATCCGACATACTCCTACTTACCTGTAGAATCCTTTTCAAATACCAAATCAATGTTTATGGTACCTTTTATGTACCGTAGAACCCACTTTACCGCCTCACAATGACCCCTACTAGGATCATGCATGTATCTGCTAATCAACGAGATAGCTTGTGGCAAATCAGGACTTGTACATACCATCGTATACATTAAGTTACCAACTGCACTAGCATACGGTACGCAAGTCATGTACTCACGTTCTTCAACAGTAGTAGGAGATACGGTGGTTTTTAACTTGAAATGAGGAGCCAATGGTGTTTTTTAACTTAATAATTTCGTATCACCGACGATGTTGAACCTATGAAGTACCTTCTGCAAATACCCCTTTTGTGTCAAGCTAACCTTTCCACTTCTTCAGTCTTGCTCAATCTCTATGCCTAACACCTTCTACGCTTCACCAAGATCCTCCATCTCGAACTCTGAAGACAAGTCTTTCTTTATTTATCAATTGCGGATCTGCTCTTAGAAACAATGAGTATATCATCTACATATATAGTAGATAGATGTACTCTCCTCGGATAGCTTACTGTAATACACACATGGGTCATAATGGTTGCGTGTGTACTTTTTACCTCTTATGAAGTTGTGAAAACGCTTATACCACCGCCTAAGAGACTACTTCAATTCATACAGCGATATTTTCAGCTTGCATACCATATTCTCCTTTTCTACAGTTTTGAACCCCATCGGTTGAGACATATAGATTTCCTCATCAAGATCACTACGGAGAAAGGCGGTCTTCACATCGAGCTGGTCAAGGTGCGACTTATACTGTGCGATCATACACATATTTTGCATTCTTTTCATTATACTCCTACATTTATCGGGTAATAAATCTGCTAATTCCTTATCTTAAATGTCTATTTTGCAGAAGATAATCACGGAGAGAAAGAGAATTAAACCAAATAAATACCAATTAAAATCAGATTTAACTGGATCTATTTGGTTAGCTGAGGATGATCCCAAGTCTAGTTAGTTAAAAATCAGATTTTGATGAATCAATTCTATTAACTTAAAGATCTATAAGGATATCACCATATCCAGAATAAATCAAGGATTGAGGCAAAAGTTCAGTTAAAGATCAAAGCAAATCAGAGAGATAACAGTAAATGAAAACTGATAAAATTTAGATTTTTATAAATCTATCTTAGTTAGATAAAGATCAACCGAGAATAACATCAAATATAGAGTCCAAATACAAAATCCAAAGGGATAAATGATAGAGAGAAGATCAATGGATGAGATGAAGTAATTTTGACTCAGATTCAGACTGAATTTTAGTATTTGAATCATATCTTTCACTATTGAAACTTAAATATGATGATTCAAGTTGATCCATAAAGAAGACTTAAAGGGTTACAACGCTTACGTTGATTACTGTTTCTAATTCTATCATTTGATAAGTTATATTCAGCAATCAACACGCCAACAAGCTGCAAATCAGAATAAATATCCACATTAAATCAAGTTTGGAGATAAGGGGAGAATTCAAATTCAGAAATAGCCAGTTTCCCCTATCTTTTGACTCATTTTCTTATCCATTTATATACCATAAATACCCCACATATTAGAGGCAGAAGGAGGATGAAGCAGAGAATAGAATAGATTCTTGTATAGATTTAACCTAGGTTCTTCTTTTTCTTTTAAATAATTTTTTATTTTATTTATGTAACTGAGAGGAGGGAGAGTTTCATGGAGGAATGAGAGCAAGCTTGTACTGAAGGTGACACCGGTGTAAGTAAGTCTTTTCTTTCATTATTATTTGAATCAAATCAAGATTTCTTTTTCTTCTTAATTCTTGTTTTTGTTTGCTTTCCTCTGATGTGTTTGCAATCCAAGTGAATCTGATAGCCTCGAGACTGCTTTGACACTGCAAGTGTCCTGATGGCCTGTGGTGATGAACAACCATTCTTTTACTAGTTTAGCTTGCTCTTTTATTCATAGTGTAGATCGGGAACGGAGAAGATCTTACACACCATACTTGATCACCTTCAGAGACTAGGTAAGTCGTAGCGACGGATCCAAGGTATATGAGAACGAAAGAGGAAAGTTTGAATTTTTTAGTTTTCTTTTAATTCTTAGTTTAGAATTCTACTCCAAAACCAATATTCTCCTCTTTATTTAGTTTTTTTCTTTTCTTTTGTAAATAAAACAACGACATCATCATCATCATCTTTTCTTTTACCATCTTCTTCATATCTTCTAACTTAACCATTTTGTTTTCTTTTTCTAAAACTGAGAAGAAATTCCTAACATATTTTTGCAAACTAAAAAGAAACGAACTTACTTAAAGCTTCCATCGCTAGTCCCTCCCTGTGAATCACGATCCGCATAGCCATTTGTTATCGCGGTAGTATTGAGAACTTATACTCCTGTTTTATATTTCTGAAATTATGTATTTTTTGTGTAGGTTTTAACCTTAATCAAATTTTGGAAAAAATTGATTGGAAGTAAATATAGTGAGAATTATCGTTTAGCTTTGGGTTAACGGGTCGTGTCCACGAGGAGGAATGCAATGAAAACTTTTCGATGAATTGTTTAAAAGGTAAAGAATGGTGTCGGTGTTTTTTTTATGTTGAAAAAGAGAATGGAGAGTAAGAAAGTGATTAAAAGAAAAATTGAAAACTTAGAGAAGGCTTTAGAAAAGATGATCTTTAAAAGTGTTGAAAATTGATTGGTGGTTTATTTTTAATATATGAAAAAGATCTGGACTCACTATCTTATTACTCAACGATATTCTTCTCTTGAAATTCTCAGTGTCTCAACTTGATTATAGGCAAAAACTTAAACTTGAGTTTCGAAAGTCTTAAGCAAAGCAAATAAGATTGTTTGGAAAAGTTAACTCTTTTTCTTAAGAATTCATCTTGAACTGAATATTAAATCATCAAGTAGTCTATCAAGTATGAAAAAAAATAAGTTCAAGTGATATTTTAAAAAATTGAAGTTTAGAAATCCAAACCCATCCTTATGCGCCTTCTAAAACACTTTCAAAGAAGTAACGTTTAGTTTAAGGCATACATATGATTCTATTGGGTTCTTTACATCAAAACCATTCAAAACAAGAGGGATCGAAGAGAAATAATAGTAAGCCCAGAAAAATAAGTTTAGTTACTCATGATTAATATAAAACAAGACATGTAAATGAAATAGAACATACCCATGATTGGAGAAGAAGAAAAGTTTTAAACCTTTATTGATGTCACTTCAACTTCATATTACAATCACTCTTTTCCTCTCTCTCTCTCTCTCACTTATGTCTAGACTGAACTACAAATTAAAAACAGAGATACAGCTTCTCAATACTATCTAACAAAGAAGCTAAACCCTAAAAATAAAGAGAAAAACTTAAATTAATTTCAGTCATTTTTTCTCTTTCGAATGCAGTATTTATAGGGGAAAGCTAAGCGAGGGAGAGGTACGAAGATAGGGGGAGCAAACGCTCCCCCAACCGTCTCAACAAAGCTGCAGAAATGCGACTTTGGCCGCATTAGGGTACAACTCCTGATTTAGCGATTTCCCTTTATCTGGTTCTGGATTTCCTGTTTCGGCTCCTAAATTTGACGAAACTGCCTTTGATCGTTGGTTATAACCAATTGATTTGTAAAGATTTGTTCTAACCGATTTTTAACCAAATTTATCTTCTCTGATTTGCCTTGATCTGCTCTGATCTTCTAATTTCGAATTAATTCTGAATTAAATCAGAATTTTGATGGGTTTTTGGGCTCGTTTCTCTTCCCTTTCATTTAGCAATGGGCCTGCACATTATTAAATAAAAATAAGACTTATTAATAGGATTTATTAAATAATAAACATGGTAATGTGACAATATATGTGCAATATATGTGACCGATCACACCCTCACACTTATCTTTTACTCGTCCTCGAGCAAAACAACAAAACTAAACCAAAAATTATTAGACCAAGTTCGCAGGTCACACAGTTGCACTGACCATGTGCAACAAGCCGTTAAAACTCTAGGTTACCCCTACAAGACGAGTTTTATCTCGTAAGAGTTTTCAGTGGATTGCACCCACAAAATCCATAAAGAAAGAGAAATAATGTTAGTATTTTCGAAAAACATTTTGGAAAGATAAATAATATTTGAGGTATTGTTGTAAGAGTTCAAGTAATCTATAAGTTATAGGAAAATCGAACTTTTCATTTCTAAACTTAGTCTCTATTCAAAAACATGTCATCAATTAAAGTAAGGAGTCAAACTGTATTTCTCATCTAGTCTATTACTTTACCTTAAGTCATATGCACCTTCGTGACTATGAAATTTTGATTAAGGGTTCTTTAACTTTAACTCTTATGCCTTATTTTTTCTTTTAATTTTTAGTTTAGATTACCTCTATCACCAAATCTCTACTATTTTTCACTTTCTTTATACAAAATCACCATCTCCTTCTATCTACCACTTTCATAATTTAACATAACTTTTTTTTTCTTTTCAAGAACTAAAAGAAGAACTTTAACCATTCTTTATAACTTAAAAGAGAACTTGCAAAAAGCTTCCATCGCTAGTCCCTTCTTGAGGATCACGACCCGCATAGTCACTTTGCTATAGTGGTAGTATTGAGTACTTACACACTTCTATTATAAAGTTCTGAATTTTGTTTTTTCTGTGTGCAGCTTTCAACTCAATTAAATTTTAGCGTCGTTGCCGGGAAGTGACGGTAAGTAACTCTTTTTTGTTTACTTTATTAATTAACTTTCTTCTCTGTTCTTGGTGTACAGATTTAACAACAGGAAAATTTTTACTGCAATGGACATATAAGTGACCCTGGACTCTGCTCAAGAAAGCAGAGCTCAGAAGCCCTCAAATTTGCTGCATTCCCATGGCAATCTGAGTAAACTACTAATCTGTATATTTTACAGGTTGGCTGTATTGCAAAGTTAAATATCTGTAACTATTTACTTTCTTGTTTGACTCACTTTACATACATTTCTAATTCAACAGTAAAAGGTTGATTGTAACTGCTAAAACGGTTTAGACTTTGCATTTAGGCACGTGTCTATTTCGTTACATTTTTCATTTGCTATTGAAGAGTGCTGAAGTAAAGGTATGTGTACATAACATTTAGTATAAAATTCATTCTTATATGAAATATTGCTTAAGTGTAACTTTTTCTATATACTAGTACACTGCACTAAACTGAATTAAGGGCTTGTCCTGTAAATAAGATAAGGTGGGGAAGTCATTATCCTCCTTTAACCCACAAATAATCTTCTCATTCACTAACCCAAGTCTAACTAAACTGAATAGACATTGGCCCTAGGGATATCTCGGACTCAATAGGAGACTGACTTAAGAGGAAAGTTGATTAGAATTTGACTCTTACCAAATCAGTGTCTAAAGTTAGGGATTGAGGGGCGAAACCCCGAAGGCTGGTGGTTTGGCTTAATTAGGCCCGTTGCTTTTAAGCATGGATATCTCCCACCAATCTTGCCCCTATCTGGCCGATTAACTTATGGTCAGATTCGACAATATACCCCCGTGGACAGTCAACCAGTTAGGAGTTGTCTAGGTCTAAGATCTACCCTAACTTAGATTAGATTTTTTTTTCTTTTCTATTTGTTTGTTTATTTTTTTCTTTTTTTGTTTTGATATTTATTGTGTGATATGGCTTATTATAATAGTTTTTTTCAATTTTAATGGTAATCCATGTTACACCCCGACCTCTTTTTGGATATTACCAATCTGGCATATCATAATTTTAACCAATCTAGTATGCCGAATTGGTCTTATCCGAATCAATACATGCCCCAGTCCTAATACTATGAACAAGATTGGAATAATCATCACTACTTTTTACAGAGCCAATGGGGATACAACTCTCTCGAGTCATATTGTCAACCACCTTACCAACACCCAGCTTCATATACTCCTTCTCCTGAGCAACCATTAGAAGAATCAATTGACTGAGAAAAGAGGATGGAAGCCTTAGAAGAGCTTGAGTGATGAATTCAAATTCTAGAAGACTCAAAATTCTGTCAAAATTTTCAAATCAAAGATCCTTAATCTATTTTTCAAGAAGAATATACCGATTTAGAAAATAGTATAGAATCTATGATTCAATTCCAAAGTGATCCACTCGATATCATAGAAGCAAGACATAGACGATTGGAAAACATGCGTAGGAATAAGAAACTCTCCCTACCAAATCTTTGACTATTCCCGACACTTCTAGCCATATTAATGAAAATCAAGAATCATGGTATCTTGAAGACATTGACCAAAATTCAATTTTGACTGATCACTGTGCTATTGGGGCCAGTAAAATTCGAATCGACGAGTGCTTTACAATAAGGGAGAATACCTTGTTGTAGTTAATGTCTTCTCGCTGTGCGTAGCCTTTAGCTACCAACCTGGTTTTATAGTGTACAATATCTTCCTTGAGAGATCCCTATTTCTATGCATATACCTACTTACAGCCAATTGCCTTTTTTTTTCCTTGGGCAAATCTGTCAGTTCCCAAACGTCATTCTTGTAAAGAGAACTTATCTCTTCTACCATGATATCCTTTCACATCTTGGACTCTAAATTGATTTCAGGTTCTCTATAAGTAGACGAGATCGCCTCTTCAATGACTGGGAGAGCATAAGTCACAATCATATCTGTAGTGAGCCAACTGGGCTTACGTGGATTTCTTCTGGTTCTTCAACTCAATGGATTCATGGACATCACCCATAACCTGTTCTTGATCCTCACATCATCAGTATCCTGCCCGGCTACATGATCACTACCCTGTGTCACCGTGAGTATGATCTCCAAAGATACTAACCTTTCTAGAGACGGTGAAGTAGCATCACTCTCCACCAGTTGCGATACCTCTTTGGTCTTCTCAATCTCCACCTGCTGAGAGATTGTTGGCTTCAACATTGAAGCCTCATCGAACGTGACATCCCTGCTGAGGATAAATTTCATGTCCTTAGGATCCCAAATCTTGTATCCTTTTATTCCTCTTTTAAATCTTACAAATACTCCTTTCTTTGCTCTTGGGTCTAACTTGTCTTTCTGAACATGGTAGTAGGCCGGACACCCAAATACCCCTAGCGAATCATAGTCTTGAGCAGCTTTCCCTCACCAAACCTCTAGAGGAGTTTTACCTCCTATCACAGATGAAGGTAACTTATTGACGAGATAGCAAGCATATGCCAAAGCCTCAGCCTAAAAGTTCTTTGGTAATCCGGCATTGGATAAATACATCGGACCTTCTCTAGTAAAGTCTTATTCATCCTTTCTCTTACCTCATTTTGTTGTGGTGTTTCCCTTACTGTGAAGTGCATGTTTATGCCCTCATCACTATATAGCTTTAGGAAAAGATCAGACTTATACTCACCTCCGTTGTCTGACCGGAGGACCTTGATCTTCCTTCCCGTGTTTTTCTCCAAATTCTTCTTCCACTCCATAAATAATTCTAGGACTTTTCCTTTGTGCTTCATGGTATATACCCAATATCACCTAGAATAATCATCAATGAAAGTCACAAAGTAGTGGTTACCTCTAATAGATGTTGTCTTGGTCAGTCTCCAAATATCGGTGTGAACATAATCCAGAATCATCTCAGTGCAGTGAGTTATTGTGCCTAATTTCACCTTGGACTTCTTTCTGATGATGCAATATTCACAAAATTTCAATTTGCATGTTCTGATACCTTTCAATAGACCTTACTTTGTAAGAACTTGAAAAGACTTTTCACCTGTATGTCTGAGCCTCATATGTCATAGCCTGGTAGAATCTTCATCTAAATTTATAAAAGTCACCACCTGACCTGTAACTGTACTACCCTTTAAGTAGTAGAGATTATTTCGGCGGGCGCCCTTCAAAACTACCATTGAGACTTTGGTCATCTTGAGAACACCATCTCTTATAGATATATCAAGACCTAAAGTTTTCAAAGCACCAACTGAGATAAGATTCCTCTTAAGTTGAGGTACATACCTCACTTCTTTCAGTTCCCGTACCATCTCATTAAACATTTTGATCTGAATTGTACCTATTTCTTTCATGTTACATGGGCGATCAGCACCCGTGATAACAAAATATCCATCTAGCTTCTCAAAACTAGAAAACCAATCTCTGTTCAGGCACACACGATAGGTAGCTTCAGTATCTAATATCCACTCAAAATCTCCTAAGTAACCAATGATAGGAGTAGTGATTGAGAGAGAAAATACCGATGAGTCTGAGTCTGATCCACCTGCCTGTGAAGTACTGGCGTGAGTACTGACCACCTGTGCGAAGTTTGCCTCGGTCTTCAACTCCTTCTTCTTATCTTTAACCTTTGGACAATCAACCTTCCAGTGCCCTAACTCTTTGCAGAAGGCGCACTGGTTCTTCTTCAAATTTCTGAAACCTAGCGTGGACTTTGATCTCTCACGATCGTCTTTGCCCTTCTTATTAGAACTCCTGCCTCTTACCCCCAATACCTCTGCTGATGTTGTCACGCCCCGCTTCCTAAAATACGCGAAAACGGAGTCGCGATGAGAGTCGGCGACATATATACGCGAGGAGAATACCCCATGTATACACGCTAAGCCTACAGTAAGCTGAACAAGCTATAAAATCTACTACGATAAATCAATATCACTGTAATATAATATATAATATCTAACATAATGATAGCAGATGAATAAAGGAAAGAAATGACAACTGGATACGATATAGATAAAATCAGGAAATAACATGAATAAAAGAGTAGGAATACCTATAATCAAGAAGAGAGAAACTCCAGCTCTTCGGAACGCATGTAATCCTTTCCAAATACATGATCAGCAATAAATAGCCACAAATCTAGATGTACAAATCCAGAGAATCAGAACTCCTAATAAATGCGTAAGAAGAAACTGAAAAGTGTATGTGCATATAACATGTGAGCAGATAAAGAAAATATATACTAGAATAAGAAAGTATATAACTATGCATATGCTAGCTTTTTAACCATTCAACAAAAGAAAAAAAAAGTAATTGCTTTTATATTGAAACAATAAACAGAGTCTTATTCTTCTTGTCAATTTTTTTAGAAAATTACTAAAAGAATTCAAATGAACATACAAATAATGATGACTACCATCCTCCACGAGATAAAAATCAGTACACAGCATAGGGCTTGAGTGCCTGCACAACCTACATCCAGTGCGGCTAGTCTACTACAAGCATTGAGAGCGGATGCGAAAGTATAACAATTCCTTGGAGCTAACCCTTCTTCATCATAGAACCTTGCTACTAATCATAACTCGAGCTCATTAGCAGTCCAGGAGATCACACTCTTAGTTGGCATTTCATCAAAATGACAAAGCCTGCTTCTTCAAGCGAACCACATTGAACACATCTGGCAATCATCGAGTTTCAGTGACAAACTTGTGTCTCCTTCAAACTAAAGAGAATTGTCTGCGCTTCTCCAATACTAGAGCACTTGTGATGCATATCAATCATCTGAGTTCTAGTGAAAAGATATTTTCAAAGTTAAATTTCTAAGGTTTTTTTTATCAAGGTGAGGAAGAGTTGAGAAAGAAGAAGAAAGTGGAATCTGTGTGTTAATCAAATTTGGTGAGTGTACTAATTAATAGGAGTTGAAAAATATAATTTAAGATAAATTTTAAGGCTATTTGTATTATTTTATTAAGAGTTAGAATTGTCAGCATCAATTTTTCAAACTTTAGGGGGTGTCTTTATTAAACTTTAGGGGTGTCTTTATCACTTCTTTGGGTGCCAATATCTGCTTCTCTAATAAAAAAAACAATCAAACACCCATTAATTATTAAGCCAATGGGATTGGAAACCGAGTGCATCCTCCAAATTGATTAAGGCACCTACCAGATCAAGATACCCATTCAATTTGATAAAGGCACCCACCAAAATTTTCACCCATCCAATTTGATAAAAGCACCCATCTAAATTTTAGAAGTGCCAAAATCACCCCTCTCTCCTCCTTCCTCCTTCTAGCCCACACCACCATCAGCCCTGGCCTCCTTCCTCCTCCTTCTCCCCGCCCCCTTGAACTTCTGTTGAAGTTGAACAGTCAACGGGGAGCTCACATGCTCGCATTTGATTTGTGAACATGACTCTCACGTTGATGAATAGAATGCAGGCGTGATGAGACTCACATTTTGTTTTGTCAACGCGACTCTTACGCTCATGACCAGAGCGCAGGTCTGATGAGCTTCACATTTTGAGATTTTGAATGCGGTCTCACAAATTTGAGACTCGCATTTGAGTCTTAACACTTAGAAAAATTCTAAGTTCAAAGTTTGAAGCTCATATGCGGACTTCCCCTGAGTCTCACGTTTCAACACTTTGGACACGAGTTTCATGTGTTGAGACCCGCATTTGAGCTTAAACCTTAATATTTTTCAACTACTTCAGAATTCTAACTTTGTGTTTTCTTCTTTGCGGTGAGGTACTCCTTAAATTCTTTGTCGAAGAGACACCATTTCAGGCACATTAGGGGACCAAACCGTAACATCATCTTCAACCTTCGGAAGATGGCGCCCGCATTCACAGGGACAAATGAGGAACGACAAGCTCGCCTGACCAGGGGCTCTACACTGACTTTTAGGGAGCTCATCTAGGACGGGAGATTCGAGTCCACTAGTCGGAGACTACGTAGGAAGCCGGAATTCCTCTTCGAGGATGCTATCGCGGAGGACAAGGAGGATTTATATAACAGAAACTACAAGTGGCTTCATTAGATCAGATACCAAAGCTTCTTCCTCCCCAACATGGAGCGTATGTTTCCATTATCGTGCCTACAATTTATGTCTCTTCGCCAGTACATGCATTGGGTTTGGTCAAGGCACAGTCGGGTGTCTCCATCGGAAGGATCTCCAACCGTGCAGTCTTCTCTGGCAGCCATAGTAGGGAAATTCTTGAATTGCTCCTAGGCTCAATGAAAATAGGAGTTCCCGACATGCGAAACTCCTAAACAAGCTGGAACCTTCATTAGCAGGTTTATGGAGATGAAGGGTGAATTCCCGAAGTCTGACTTCCGAACGCCAAGATAGGTGCATTCATCAAAGACCACCCAGTGGGCGAGGATGGTCGGCTTTGTTCTTAGAGAGTTGAAGAAGCTGTTGCTTCAGTGTGGGTTGTACCACACCGTCAAGGCCATACAGTATGGGATTACTCTGAGTTATTATCACCTCTTTGCCATGCTCGAGAAGTACAATCCGGACTCCGGCATTTTCTTCACCCTGGTCAGAGAGATGAGATTCCCCTGCATAAGATGTTCGAAGTCTCCGGGCTACCCATAGGGGACTTGCCATAAGAGGATATGTACCAGGCACTGAGGAGCTGCACTTGATGAAGGAGGCTCCACGAGTGTACGAGACCTCCTGGGAGGTCTTGGGTCACTTCCACATCTGCGCCCAGACGACAGGACTAAAGGCCAGGGGAGTAAAGCAAATATTGTGGGCCAACTATCTCTTTCAGGATTTGGGGGAGAAGTGAGGACCGATAACCCAACTGGCCGCAAGCATCGACTCTGAGATTATAGAGAGCATCTCTAAACGGTAACCCCATACACTACACTACAGATTTGAACGAGGACACTTTCAAACCGGACACGGTCTTTGAAAAGCTACCATCGCCAAGCAAAGACTCCTATCTCGGATAGGGCCTTACTGACAGGGTTTCTAATGTTGTGGTTGAAGAGGTGTGTCGTGCCAACGCTTCCTCACGAAGCCATCATCGCGGACGTGGTGAACCCGACCGTCCTCTTCGCCTAGGTCGATCTCTCAGTTTGCTCCCCACAATGGTAGGTTGTCTTAAGGGTGGGCTGTGATTGTTGTCCAAGAGCTTCTGCAATATGGAGGTTCTAGAAGATGAAGAGGGTAACATCATCATCGATCGAGATGGGAAGTCGAAGCTGAAGGCATCGAATCCTCGTGTAAGATTTTCCTACACATACCTGATGGCATTGCCCATCATGCATTGCCCGTCTTTGATAATTTGCCTTTGTTATTTCTTCAATGTTTACATCATGCATTATTATTTCTTGATGTTCGATCGACTCGTCGTTATCGATCGCTGATGTAGTCGTTTAAGGAAGCAATTCTTCTTTAGCATTTTTTTTAGCGCTCTCCCAAACATCTTGAATCCCAAACCCTATCCATCCAACCAAGTAGAGAAGGTCGAAGTCGATCTCGCTTGAGGAATGTTTTATGAAGTGATGGAATAATCAATCGATCAGAGGTATAATGTTAACATGATCCTGGAGAGTACTTTTTTGACAAGAGGTGTAGTGTTAAACCTGATCTGGGATAGTACTTCTTTAAGTATTTGCTATTGATCGGCATCATGAGTATATCTTCATTTAGATTTGTAAGGTGATAAGCTCCGTTTGAGTAGCCTGTCTCAACTACAAACGACCTTTCCTATTTGGGGTTAAACTTTCCTTTATCTTATGTGCCATGACAATAGGTCCTCTGATAGCTAAGACAATGTCGCCTTTCTTGAAAATTTGTTTCTTGATTTTTTTTTATTGAATGCTATGGAAATTCGAGCTTGATAGAGCTCAATTTATTGTTGAGCTTGTCGGCATTTGTTGTCTAAAGCTTCCAACTCTTGGAGGTGTAGTCGATACTTATCCTTGTTCGTTATCTCTGTCGTTAAAGTAATACACAGAGATGGAATTTGAATCTCTAATGAAAGTACAACTTCGCACCCGTACACCAAGAAAAATGGCGTAGCTTTTGTTTGGGTTCTCACAATTGTGCGGTAGGCCCATAGACATTCGCCTAGTTTCTCGTCCCAATCACGTTAACTTTTTGAGACGAGCTTCTTGAGAAGTTTGCCGATAGTCTTGTTGAAAGCTTTTACAAGACCGTTGGCAGCTGGATAGTATACCATTGAAGAAACACTTTGGATTCTGAATTTATTGCAGAACCTCTGAAATGCTTGGCTGACAAATTGGGGTTCATTATCGTGGATGATTCGTCGGGGCACGCCAAAGCGGTATATTACGTGATGTTTGACAAATTTGATCGTGTCAGACATTTTTACTTATTTCAGAGGGATGATTTTCCCGTATTTGGAGAAGTAATCAGTTATGACCAAGATGAATCGATGTCCTTTGGATGTTGGATGGCTGATGGGTCCGATGATGTCCATTCCCCATATCTCAAATAGCCACAAAGATGACGTTGATGAGGATGACCTGGTGCTTGATGTATGAAGTCACCATGAATTTGACAAGCGTGACATCAATTAGCATAGGCGATGGTGTCAGAAATCAACTTCGGCCAATAATGGCCAAGCCTTCGAAGTCGGTCCCCAAGCTAGGTCTGGGTTGATGAGCTCCACATATACCTTCGTGAGCTTCTTTAAGTGCTTTTTGTGCCTCTTTGTGTGATAGGTAGTGGAGCAGGATTTCATCATGTGACCGACGATATAATATTCGCATAATCGCATTGTAATAGAATCGAGGAGATTTCCTTCTGATGGTAACTGGCTCCTTAAAGTTATCATGAAATATGACGTATAAGACATAGTCGATGAATGAGAATCACTAATCTCTGTGTTGTAGACCTGTTGAAGCCTCAAAAACCTCATTGACTTGAAGCTCTCCTTCTAGAGTCTGACTGTCTTCAAAGGCAAATTTTAGGCAGTATAAGTCACGGCTGTGTACGAGTACTTTCTCTGTCGCTCTGGCTGTAAGAGCCAATGAAGCGGCGAGGGATGCCAATGCATCTGCATGGTGCATTCTTTTGGTGAGGTACATTGTTGATATAAAAGCTTTTAAACTTCTCTGCCATGTTGATAGTTGCGTTGTGGTAAGGTACCAAGAATTTATGTCAGACTTTGTACTCCCCGCGAACCTGGTTGACAATGAGTTTCGAACTACCGTACGCTTCGAGATTCTTGATGCCAATCTCTTTTGCGAGTTGCATTCTGATCAGCAGAGTATTGTATTCCTCAAACATTATTGAAACATGGTTCAGTTAACGAAAATGCATGAGGAATCACGTAGTTTTCTGGAGATACAAGCACTACCCCCACTCCTGCTATGATGTTTCATTCTTAACGTTTCGTCGAAGAATAGGGATGTTTGGGTCATACAAACTTCAGCAATCTCGTCTGAGAGATCTTCGTAAAGTTTGATTGTTCTTGGGTCTGAATGTTCAGCCAAGAAATCTTCCATTGCTTGTCCTTTGACAACCTTTTGTGGCATGAGTTACATCTCATATTGCGAGAGCAATATAGCCCACTTCATCATTCAACTATTTAGCGATGAGGGTTTCATCATAAGCAACCTCAGAAAATTGACTCTGGAGATGACATGAATGAGCTGGCCCACAGATAATGTCGCATCTTCTGGACGACAAAAACTAGAGCCAAACACTCTTTTTTGACTGGGTTGTATCGATGTTCAGCCCCGATCATAGTCCTGCGCAAGTAATAAATTGCTTGATCGTGTCCCTGAGCATCATTGTGGGCTAGCAAAGCTCCCAAAGAATGATCCATAACTCTAACATATATTAGGAAGTATTTTTCTGATACTAGAGCTGCAATAACAGGTAGATGCATGACGTATTGCTTGATTTTCTTAAAACATTTCCTGGCAAGCACTATCCGAAATGAATGATACTCCCTTCTTCATCAGCTTGGTGAAAGCTTAGCAATGTCTTGAAAGATTTGATATGAATCTTTAGATGTAGGCTACACGTCCCTGCAATTCTCCAAGTTCTTTGATATTTCTTGGAGGTTGCATCTCATGAATGACACAGACTTTCTCAAGATCGAGGTGGATTCCTTTAAATGTTATGACGAACCCAAGGAATTTACCACTGGCCACCCCTAAGAAGGACTTAGTTGGGTTCATCTTCAATTGATATGCATGCATGATGTCAAATACTCTCTTCAGATCCACAAGATAGTCACATTTGTTGTGACTCTTCACTGCAATATCATCGACGTAGTATTCTACAATCTTGCGTATATGCTCGTGAAAAATCGTATTCATTGCCCATTGATATGTCGCCCCCGCATTTTTTAATCCAAAGGGCATCACAATGTAACAGTACACCCCCAATGGCGTTCTGAATGATGTATGCTTTTCATCTTCAGGATATATTTTGATTTTATTATACCCGAAAAATTCATCCATAAAAGACATCCTCTCAAATCCACACCTTTTGTTGATCATGACGTCCGTGATTGGAAGAGAGAATTCGTTTTTGGACAAGCAGCATTCATATCGCGAAAATCGATGCAAATCTGAATTTTCTTGTTCTTCTTGGAGACGGGAACGATGTTGGCTACCCAGTCAGAATGTTATTCTTCCCTGACGAAATTAGAGTCTATGAGTTTTTTAACTTCCGATTCAATTGCCTCCATGATCTCTGGACAGAATAGTCGTTATTGTTGCTTGACTGACTTCGTGTCTGGATTAATATTGAGGTGATGCGTAGCCACCTGTGGGTCGAGACCAGGCATGTCCTCACAGTTCTAAGCGAAGACGTCTATATACTCCCGAATAAGACGTATTAGGTCTTCTTTCTCGTAAGGTGATAAGCTTTCGCTTATGAAATTTGGCTTGGGGTTAGCCTCGTTTCCCAGATTTATCTAGACCACTTTATACTCTGTGGGTGGCTCATGCTGCTCAAAATGTATGTCTCAGAGAGTGTTCAAGTGTGTGATTGAGGGATCAGTATCCGACTGGATCATTTCTTTATCTTCATCTTCCAAATGGATAGTTGAAACCATGTTTACTGAAAGATTTCCAAAGATGGCACCAACACTGACATCCAACTCCCACGTTGACATGCCTGACGAGTGATCATGATATAGAGATTCTTTAGACTCGAAATCTGATGGGATTGGCATTGACATATAGCCTAATCCCCTTTGAGTTTTCTGATAGTAGTCGGGGGCTTTCCCTTTTAGGACAAAAGATCGAAGCAGCGTTCGTCTTCCTTTGTCAAAGTTTAAGCCAGACTTTTTTCTTAAGTTGTATCCCATTTTCTCCATCATATAACTTGCATTTGGCCCGTAGTGAGAGAACTGTGGAGATTCAGCATTGTCTTTCAAACTTTCACAAGCCATAGGTTCGGACTCGACTCCGAATAGAATTGGCCTTTGACCCTTGTGCTTGCCTGGGACTTTAAAGAACGCTTCTTGCGCGTCATTAGTCTTTTCGTGCACCATAAAAAATGACCTTATTGGTGCATGCAATGATGTTAGGACATCTATTGCAGACAAAGGGTTACATCTACGTCGGTACTAATATCTGATGGTATTAAGCTGACGCAGAAAGGTAAGCAAAATCTAATTTCTCATTAATAAACCACTCGTTTTCAACATCGGCGGTATTGAAATCGAACTTATAAATGCTCGTTACAAGTGAATTTATTTCCCAAAGATATTCTGCCTCTGGTTCGGTGTTAGCTTCTTTGCTAGAGTTTGAGTCCTCCGGTGATGGATCCTCAGCAGCCTCAAGAGGATCTTGATTAAGGAGAGGGTCGGTGAAGTAATTCTCTACCATCTTAAATAGATGCATTTTAGCGATCAACATTCTGACTACTCTTTCTTCATCGACATATTTTATCACCTAATGAAGGGTAGACGAGACGATGGCATTGCGATGAATCCATGGTCATCCAACAGCAAATTATATGAGGTGTCGGCATAAATGACATAGCACGTCATCTCGGATCTCAGGTCCCCAATATGGCATCTGAGTTTGATCTTTCCCATCGGGTGTGTATCATTGGCGTTGAAGCTATATATGATAGTTTGTATGGCGCTCAATCGGTGGGTGGGGATCCCCAAGTGCTACATGATCCTGCAGGGCATAATGCTTAACGCAGATCCTGTATCAACCTGAATGCGGCTCACTTATCCAATATACCATGTGTAGTACATGGTTCTATCATGTTTCTCCTTGATTTGTATATCAATGTAATGCATGGGAAATATTTGAAGGTCTGAAGACAATGTTCTTCATCTTCCTTTTCACGTCTAGCTGAAATCTGAGCTATGAAAGCTTCTGAATCAGGTAGGGCTTCTCTAAGAGCTTCTCTCGTTGACTTGGGGAGTCTCAAGAGCTCATAGAGAGTGATTCTGATCGGGATATTGGCCAGCTGAGCCAAGATGTCGAAGCAAAAAGGCGTTGATGATCCTTCCATTTTGTCTTTTTCAAGAGCTTTAGCTTGATGCTTTACATTAGTCATTGATGTAATTACACTAACATCCGACAAGGTATGTTATAATGCAGAGAGCAAGTGAATATGCTCTCTCACACTAGTAACCACCTTATCATGGGAGTAACGACCCGAATCCCGACTCACATGGAACAAGGAGTCACTACTCCTTGACTATATGAAAACTCCAACAATAAAATAATTTCATCTACTGATACTGTCCAAATACAATACAAATGTTCTTTAAATAATAAATTTCACCACTTTGAGCAAAATAATTTCCAAATGAAATACCTTTTTCCATGCCCCGATAATATGCTCTTAAATCCATTTTACATAAAGACCTTAATATCTGAAGATAAATTGTCTCTGTCAAAACTTGCTCAGTGGGACTCTTGCCTGAACCATAAATCTCATATGTAAGACCTCTTGTTCCTCAATCTTCGGAGAATGCGGCGTGATCTTCTGTTAATCCTAAACTTATTAGTTCACGCCAACAAGACTGTACTGGGGAAGAGCAAGTAAATGAATCATGGGGAATAATTTATCTAGAAGGAATAAACAAAAAGCACAAGGAATAAGGATAAATAATTCTAATAAAAAAAATTCAAAAGTTAATAATTCACTATTTGGGTCATATGGAGGACTCCAAATATTGTATGAAGGATGAACTAATATGAATTTAATAGAAAGTAAGGAAAACATATCTCAATGCGATCAAAACTTCACACTCCAATTGACTTGGTTGTTCCACATTATCTCGCGGTCGGGAGATGACTGTTGGGTATTCTGCTTAACAAGAATCAATCTGACAACTTATCAAGATCACTGAGATATCAACAATCTAATTGGCCAGGTCGGCAAATATCAGGTGGGAGGTTTTCCGTTCAAAGAACGTTCCTTAATTCAAGAACCACCTTTCAATTTCCTTCCTTGGTTTAAGCACCAATTAGACTGAATCAAAGTCAGTCACAATATACTGTAAAGTATATCCCCTGTATAAAGGATTTAATCTACTTATACAGTTTCACTTAGACTGAATCTAAGTCAATCTCGATATACTATAAAGTATATCCCCTGTATAAAGGACTTAGTCCACTTATACAGTAATTGAAGTGAGGTACGCTTACAGCGAATCTCCTTAAGACAATTACGTCCCCCGCACCGGTGCTAACGGGATAATGGACGCTGGTCTCCCAAGATACAACACTTCTTCACGGTATTTGGACAGCACTACCAAATACCGTACGGTCGAACCGTAGTCAACCAGTACCTACACAGGATTAGCAAAACAGCGGTATAACGACAAATTTCAAATGAATATTTGTCTTACTCTTTTGGAGGAACACCCACTGTTGAGGACGTAGGAAGGTTGAAGAATTTTGGCAGAATCTCCTTTAGGAAGTAGCTTCGGATTCCCACTTCACTTGGAAGTCGCGGATTCCCACTTCGTTGGAAGTCACTTCTGGAAGTCGTGGATTCCCACTTCGCACTTCTGGAAGTCGCTCTGGAAGACGAGGAGTTGCACTTCGCCGGAGCCCAGTTCAGATCGGAGTCAGAACTTATAGAGAGAGAGAGAGAGTTCTTTCAGAAGAGAGAAAGACTCTGATATTTGGTGTTTTGAGAATGAACCCCTGGGGCGCTTTTTATAGCGCTCCGGAGGGGTATTCTCGTCCGCCAATTCCCAACAGTTGCGACGGTTCGGACAGAACCGTCGCAACCGACCAACCGCTCTGTTGGTTTTCCGACAGCGGTTGGCGAACGGTCGGATCCGTTCGCGCGGGCGGACACCCGTTGGAGTTTCGAAGTTTCTCTTCCGCGGGCTGATTCAAAAGGAGAACCAGGTAGGGAATGGTCCAGGACCACGGACCACGGACCACGGACCACGGCCCAGGCCCAGGCCCAGGCCCGAGCCCGAGCCCGAGCCCGGCCCGGCCCGGCCCCGGCACCGGCACCGGCGCCGGCGCCGGCGCCGGCCGGCCGCCGCCGCCGCCGCCAGCGGCGGCGCGCGTGCGCGCACGTACGCATGTACGTGTATAGTTCCCTCCAATTCGCGCGCGAAAACTCCAAGTACCCAAAGGGCACACCCTTTGGTCTCATTTTTTCTCTATTTATACCCCATATACTTCCATCACATGGCCAATGTGGGACTAAATGCTTGTAGCTAAATTTAGTCCCTTTTGGCTTTGAATTAGGCAATCTTTGGACTTGAATATCTCATTCATTCGAAGTCGGAATTGAACATGTAAATATACCACGTTCATCACAAATGGAAGGAGAACACACTCCAACCATCATCCGGTTGATTTGATCAACGGATCTCGCCATAATTCATCTCGAAGATTCAGCTTTATTTTCTTCAATTCCAACAATCCCCCACAATGAATGAAGAATTCAAGGAAATGACACACAAAGAGACTGACTCTATTGTGTAAGGTACTTTAGAAAAGAAACTGCATAAGGATAGGTGAACTAGGTCTTGAACCTTCCATAGTGAAAGCTTTATCGGACTTACTGGCTAATCAGTGAACTAGGTCTTGAACTGTTAGCCGTTAGTGTAAGCCAAGTCAACAAGCTTCACACAGTGACTTTCCAAATCAACTTTGGTTCTCTGTTGTGTCCGTTTTGGCCCTGGACATTCTTGGTTTCAGAGAGTATCTTTAGGGAATAACAGCCTCCATAGAGATTCCCAAAGAGCCGACCCAACTCTATACTCACATAGGTGATGGACCTATGAAGAGTAGTCTACTCTACTCCACTTGTATAGTAACAAGATATAGGCATCATTAAAAGCGTTAAGCTTATCCTTAATCCACTTGTAGAAAAGCACTTATGTGCACCTTAGGAATGGATTGGAGTCAAGCTCCCAAGTGCTTACTTGCTGAGTCAATCATAACTAGTTTTTCCTCTTGAACTTAGTCCGTGGGATCTCCAGTCGCTAAGTGAGGTTTCCATTAAGCTGACTCGGTAAGGTTAGGCTTTTAGACCCATTCCCCTCGATGCGCAGTTTATACGCTCTCCACTTAAACCTTTAGTAAGCGGATCCGCTAAATTATCCTTTGACGATACAAAGTCAATAGAGATAATTCCATTTGAGAGCAACTGCTTCACGGTATTATGTCTACGACGAATATGTCTAGACTTACCGTTGTATATCACATTTTGTGCCCTAGATATAGCTGCTTGATTGTCGCAGTGTATACATATAGCGGGCACTGGCTTTTGCCATAACGGTATATCTTCTAAGAATTGTCGAAGCCATTCTGCTTCTTCTCCAGCCTTATCTAAGGCTATGAATTCCGATTCCATAGTGGAACGAGCAATACATGTTTGCTTAGAAGATTTCCAAGATACCGCTGCTCCTGCTAGAGTAAATACGTATCCGCTAGTTGATTTTGATTCCTCAGAATCTGCAATCCAATTAGCATCACTGTATCCTTCCAGTACAGGAGGATACTTTCCATATCTCAAGGCATATTCCTTGGTATGTGATACGTAACCTAATACTCGTAGTAGAGCGGTCCAGTGTAGATCACTAGGATTACTAGTATATCTACTCAACTTGCTTACAGCGTAAGCAATATCGGGTCTAGTACAATTCATTAAATACATTAGACTTCCGATAATCTGAGAATACTCCAACTGGCGTATTCCAGTTCCTGTATTCTTATGAAGGTGGATGTGTGGGAGAAAAGGATTTGTATTCTCTTTTATCCCATGATCCTTGAATCTTTCTATCATCTTATCCACGTAGTGAGATTGAGATAGACTGATTCCATCTGGTGTTCTAGTAATTTTAATTCCTAAAATTACATCAGCAACCCCCAGATCCTTCATATCAAAACAGTTGGATAACATTCTTTTAGTGGACTTAATAATCTCAATATTAGTCCCAAGTATCAACATGTCGTCTACATAAAGACAAACAATGATACATGCATCTCCAACTGTTTTAGTGTAAACACACTTATCGCATTCATTGATAGTGAATCCATCTTTGATCATGACACTATCAAATTTCTCATGCCATTGTTTTGGAGCCTGCTTTAAACCGTATAAGGATTTTACCAATTTACACACCTTGTGTTCTTGGTTCTTGACTATAAATCCTTCAGGTTGCTCCATATAAATTTCTTCATTTAATTCACCATTTAAGAATGCAGTCTTGACATCCATTTGATGGATATCTAAGTTGTGCAATACTGCAATCGCAATCAACATCCGAATGGATGTTATTCTTGTTACTGGTGAATATGTATCGAAGTAGTCAAGTCCTTCTTTTTGCCGATAACCCTTGGCTACTAATCTAGCCTTGTACTTATCGATAGATCCATCGGGTTTTAATTTTCGTTTGAAAATCCACTTACACCCAATTGGTTTACTTCCAGGAGGCAAGTTTACCAATTCCCAAGTATGATTACTTAGTATGGATTCTATTTCGCTATTTATAGCTTCTTTCCACATTTGTGCTTCTGGGTTTGACATAGCCTCTTTAAATGTTTGAGGCTCGCTCTCAATAGCGTATGCTATGAAATCTGGACCAAAGATTTTGAGATTCTAGATCTCTGACTTCTTCTTGGTTCAATTTCCGCATTAACATTCGGTTCCTCGGGGCTTTCGTCCCTGAACGCCATCTCGTGTGTTCTTTTCCCAGAAGTCTTATCTGCTTCCCGTTTGTACGGAAAGATGTCTTCAAAGAACACAGCATCTCGAGATTCGATAATCATGTTTACATGAATATCTGGTATTTCTGATTTATGAACCAGAAACCTATAGGCACTACTATTCAAGGCATAGCCTATGAATATGCAGTCTATAGTTTTTGCTCCCAACTTAGTCTTTTTGGGTAATGGTGCCAGCACCTTTGCAAGGCACCCCCACATTTTGAGGTAATGGTAGGAAGGTGTCCTTCCATGCCATAACTCGAATGGTATAAGACCAAGTTTCTTGTGGGGTACTCTATTTAGAATATGATTTGCAGTTAATAGAGCTTCCCCCCACAAGTTCTGCGGAGCTCCAGAACTTACGAGCATGGAGTTAACCATCTCCTTCAAAGTTCTGTTCTTCCGTTCAGCAATTCCATTCTGCTGAGGAGTGTATGGTGCTGTAGTTTGATGTATTATACCAAAACTAGCACATAACTCACTAAAATCATTTGATTCATATTCTCCGCCTCTATCGGATTTTAGAATCTTGATTTTCTTGTTGAGTTGATTCTCAACTTCGGCTTTATATGTTGTAAACATATTTATTGCCTCATCCTTACTGTTCAAAAGATACACATAACAGTATCTTGTACAGTCATCGATAAAAGTAATGAAATACTTTTTACCGCCTCTAGTTGGCATAAACTTCAAGTCACATAGATCGCTATGAATTAACCCTAAAGGTTCTGTATTTCGATCTATTGAGTGAAATGAATTTTTAGCCAACTTGGCCTCAATACAAACCTCACACTTGCGAATTTCTTCCAAGTTGAGTTTAGGAATATATCCCAGATTAGACAAGTTTTTCAAAGACTTGTAATTTACATGCCCTAATCTAGCATGCCACAGAATAGGAGACTCAAGCAAATAAACAGAAGATTTTCCTTTTATTAGCTTTGGGTACAAATACACGGACTTTTTATCAACCACTGCAACATTGGCTTTAAAAAGTCCATCAACAAGATAGCCCTTTCCCACATACATCCCTCCCTTAGTAAGTACAAATTTGTCAGATTCAAATACAATTCTAAATCCTTTCTTACTAAGTATAGATCCGGAAATCAGGTTCTTTCGGATGTCTGGAACATGAAGGACATCGTTAAGAGTAAGCTCTTTGCCCGATGTCCACTTCAGGATGACCTTGCCCTTTCCTTCAACCTTTGAGGAAGCTGAATTACCCATGAATAATTGCTCATCTTGCTCTAGCCTTTGATATTCTGAGAATAACAATTTCTCCGAGCAGATGTGCCTGGTAGCTCCCGTGTCTACCCACCAGTCTTTGTTATTGGTTGTCAGATTTACTTCTGACACCACAGCAGAAAGACTTGGTGATTCATGGTTGGTCATGTTGGCCTGTGGGTGGCTTTTCTTGTTCTTCTTTTGACGGCTGCGGCATTCATTTGCTTTGTGACCTTCTTTGTTGCAGATGTAACAGGTCCCTTTGAAGCGCATGGTTCTGCCGTCTTGAGCCTTGCCTTTGTACCCCTGGGAAGGCTTCTTCCTCTTCAAGCTTTTGGAAGTAGACGCTTTCCCCTTTGAGTCCTCGATCACATTTGCTTTTGCTTCGTAGGAGTTCTTGCTGCTCCTTTTCTCGGACTTGCGGTTGTCCTCCTCTATACGAAGCCTCACAATGAGATCCTCCAACTTTAGCTCCTTTCTTTTGTGCTTCAGGTAGTTCTTGAAGTCTCTCCACGCAGGGGGAGCTTCTCCACGATGGTTGCAACCTGAAAAGTTTCAGGAAGAATCATACCTTCGGCCTCTATCTCGTGCAAGATAAGTTGGAACTCTTGCACCTGACTGATGACAGTCTTGCTATCCACCATTTTGTACTCCAGAAATCGTCCAACGACGAACTTCTTGGTACCAGCATCTTCAGTCTTGTATTTCTTGTCAAGACTGGCCCATAATTTCTTTGCCGTAGTGATTGGACTGTAGACGTTATAAAGAGAGTCATCCAGTCCATTAAGAACATAATTTCGGCAAAGAAAATCACCTTGCGTCCAAGCATCGACTGCAAGGACTGAGTCCCGATCAGTTCCGGGTTCTGGTGGATCCTCCTGCAGGAATTTGGCCAGATGTAGAGTGGTCAAGTAGAAGAGCATCTTCTGTTGCCACCTCTTGAACTCTGTGCCATTAAACTTTCCTGGCTTCTCCGGCTTCGGGTTAGGAAGTGGAGTTGGCATCAAACCTTGGAGCGGTATGTTTGTTGCCTTGCTGGAGGTATCTTGATTTGTCTCAGACATTTTTTTCTGCAAGTTCAAGCAGAACAGAAGTGAGAAACAGTAATTGTCTTAAGATTGTTGGGTATTCTGCTTAACAAGAATCAATCTGACAACTTATCAAGATCACTGAGATATCAACAATCTAATTGGCCAGGTCGGCAAATATCAGGTGGGAGGTTTTCCGTTCAAAGAACGTTCCTTAATTCAAGAACCACCTTTCAATTTCCTTCCTTGGTTTAAGCACCAATTAGACTGAATCAAAGTCAGTCACAATATACTGTAAAGTATATCCCCTGTATAAAGGATTTAATCTACTTATACAGTTTCACTTAGACTGAATCTAAGTCAATCTCGATATACTATAAAGTATATCCCCTGTATAAAGGACTTAGTCCACTTATACAGTAATTGAAGTGAGGTACGCTTACAGCGAATCTCCTTAAGACAATTACGTCCCCCGCACCGGTGCTAACGGGATAATGGACGCTGGTCTCCCAAGATACAACACTTCTTCACGGTATTTGGACAGCACTACCAAATACCGTACGGTCGAACCGTAGTCAACCAGTACCTACACAGGATTAGCAAAACAGCGGTATAACGACAAATTTCAAATGAATATTTGTCTTACTCTTTTGGAGGAACACCCACTGTTGAGGACGTAGGAAGGTTGAAGAATTTTGGCAGAATCTCCTTTAGGAAGTAGCTTCGGATTCCCACTTCACTTGGAAGTCGCGGATTCCCACTTCGTTGGAAGTCACTTCTGGAAGTCGTGGATTCCCACTTCGCACTTCTGGAAGTCGCTCTGGAAGACGAGGAGTTGCACTTCGCCGGAGCCCAGTTCAGATCGGAGTCAGAACTTATAGAGAGAGAGAGAGAGTTCTTTCAGAAGAGAGAAAGACTCTGATATTTGGTGTTTTGAGAATGAACCCCTGGGGCGCTTTTTATAGCGCTCCGGAGGGGTATTCTCGTCCGCCAATTCCCAACAGTTGCGACGGTTCGGACAGAACCGTCGCAACCGACCAACCGCTCTGTTGGTTTTCCGACAGCGGTTGGCGAACGGTCGGATCCGTTCGCGCGGGCGGACACCCGTTGGAGTTTCGAAGTTTCTCTTCCGCGGGCTGATTCAAAAGGAGAACCAGGTAGGGAATGGTCCAGGACCACGGACCACGGACCACGGACCACGGACCACGGCCCAGGCCCAGGCCCAGGCCCAGGCCCGAGCCCGGCCCGGCCCGGCCCCGGCACCGGCGCCGGCGGCCGCCGCCGCCGCCAGCGGCGGCGCGCGTGCGCGCACGTACGCATGTACGTGTATAGTTCCCTCCAATTCGCGCGCGAAACTCCAAGTACCCAAAGGGCACACCCTTTGGTCTCATTTTTTCTCTATTTATACCCCATATACTTCCATCACATGGCCAATGTGGGACTAAATGCTTGTAGCTAAATTTAGTCCCTTTTGGCTTTGAATTAGGCAATCTTTGGACTTGAATATCTCATTCATTCGAAGTCGGAATTGAACATGTAAATATACCACGTTCATCACAAATGGAAGGAGAACACACTCCAACCATCATCCGGTTGATTTGATCAACGGATCTCGCCATAATTCATCTCGAAGATTCAGCTTTATTTTCTTCAATTCCAACAATGACATCCATAATTGCGGACTCAAATAGCACTCGAATAGTCCTCATGGAGGGAACATATTATGCTCAAATATAATTTATTTATTTTCAGACGTATATCGATATTCAACAGGTTTGAATTATGCAACACGAGTATAAACGATAACAACTTGTAAAGGACCATTGGTATGACAATATAACATAACAATCTCAATAAGGGTCTCTAAAACCAAAATGTTCTAACATATTTACTCATGGCTCATGTATGCATATCTCATCTAAACTCTAACTCTATATTAAGAGACAATGTCACAGATTGCATAACAATGTGCATCAAATAACATGTATTACTCATAGATAAAAGAATTTCTTGATTCACAAGATAATCAAAATTGTCCTATAAGTCCGTATATTAGAAATAATAGGAATCATGATTTTCTGAGCACATGCCATAGAATACCAACCGAAAGAAAGATAAGAAGCAGTATAAATTATAAGCCATGATCACCACTTACATTAGGTAGTGGCAAGTTGTTCATATATCACTTCAATGACATTGATCCCCACTTGGGCTCCCCTAACAAAGAATTTATAAAATCCATCTCTTCAGCGCAATATCTAATTTATAAAGATATAGAGTTTCAGTACGAGCATCACAAGATTTTTGGATTGATTAACAAAACTCGTCTCAAACTTCAAGATCCCTTTCTTTTGTAATCGATAAAGTAAACATCAAAATTATTGCAAGATATGAGTAAAGAATTGAAAACGTAAGTGTACAATAAAATCTAAAAACCTAATAAATCAAGACATTAAAATTGTTAAAATTATCTTCCCTTTCCCCCCTCTATTCTATAGTTGATGCCCTTTCCTTATTTTTTCCTTTTTTTTTTTTGTTTTTTCGGTCTCTTCTCTGTCTCTCACACTTTTTCTTTTCTATTTTTCTCCCGATTGTTTTTTTATAGCGGTTGTTTGATGAGAAAAGCTCATAACCTAGTTACTAAATCAGAATAATTTTGCAAATAAATCCCTAAATGATATTATTTACTTATTAACACTAATTAGTATTCTTTTACATATAAACCCTTCTAAATTCTATGTTTGAAACTTAATAGAAAATAACTCAATTTATTATGTGTTCTTATAAACTGGGCTATTACATAGTGTAAACAAACTTGAATAATACTACTAAGATGTGTCTATTAAAGTCCATGCCACTATACCAAAACTCTAAAGTTGTAGTGAGGGTTGAGGGTAATATACAGGTCTAGCGTCCTTTTTATGGGCCAAATTTTTTTTTTTAAATCCGCTTTTTAAATGCGCACCCGGTGAGAACTGAACACATGTTGGTCTCATACTATATTAAAGTCCCTGCCTCTGCACCAAAACTCTGAAGACTGCCGGGTTCCCTGCCTCTGCACCAAAACTCTGAAGACTACCGAGTTGGTCTCATACTATATTAAAGTCCCTATCTCTGCACCAAAATTCTGAAGTTGCAGTGAGGGTTGACGGAATAGATTTATATCCTAAACAATGTCAATATAAAGACTTGCCAAGTGTTCTTATATTTGTGATTTCCTCTGGATGAAATTCGGAGATGTCCCAACATTTTTCTTTTTTAGTTGGCCTCTTGGGTGTATGGTGTAAAATTGAGCTGCCAAAAATGGCCTCCTGGAGATAGCGTTGAAGTCTATTATAGGTTTCCTACAGGTTACTAACATGTGAATTTATATTCTCACTGTTAGCATGGTTTTACTATCTGTTTGAGTACTAGGAGTTGAGGGAAATCTTGTGCTGCAAAGCATTCAAGTTAATTAACCAGTGAAATTAATGAATGCTTGTATGATGCTAGGGAACAATTACATGTGTTCATTTATTAAGAGAGTAATCTAACATCTATTGCGTAGAAGTTGATCATGGTAACACGTATTCATATTGCATGTAAAAGGGACCTAGAGTTCAAAACAGATAACAAGACATCCTTGGTTCTCCATTGTGTGAGTCTGTGGAATAGGCATTGTATCTTGTGAAAACCTGTTGTATGTCTTGGACATGTGAGTAATATCACAGGGTTGAAACATTATGCATCTACTTAACACTGATTTGAGTCATGATTCATTTGGACCAAAAGAGGTGTGAGGTTCTGGTTGTCTGAGTTTTTTGTGTAGGCGTTTGTGGGAAAGTATGGTATTGTCCTCCAATCACATGCAAGTTGTCTCTCTTTGATTGCATTACGTAAGGCAAGTATAAATTTTATTAAAGGGTATGTTTTTTAGCTAAAGGATGAAGGTTGTTAACTTGTTATGCCTTCCACGAGCAAGTAAGATGCTGGATTTCAGGTTGGATTTGGATTCAACCTGATGTGGTTAACGTGCAGCCGATTTCCAACTAGAGTGCACTCAGGTTTGGGTGAAGCCAACCCGGTCTGTGCGTGTTTGGGTTAGGGTTTTTAGTGAGAAGGAGGCTTCTTTATAAAGTTGGTTACTCCCATCTGTTTGTTAATGATTGCTTGGATGGAAAACCTCCGCCATCATTCACATTGGAAGCCATATATGTTGTGGAAGTATAGGGTGATACTTGATATACTGCAAGTGTTGGGACTTTTTGTGGTGTTGTCTTCTACAAAGTGATCAGACCCTATTAGTTACATGCTTCTGCCTTATCATTTGCGTCTAAAATCCCCTCTGGTGGTTGGCAATGCTAGATTTTGTTATTACTCCTCCATTTTCTGTTGAAGAATTTTTGGGTTTGCCTCTAGAAACACATTTATTGCTAAATCAGGATGTGCATGCATGCGTGTGTGCATGACTAAGAGTGCCAAATTCTCTTTGTGGCCCATTTAAGACATTCAAAAAATGTTCCCGCAGTCTATCATTGTATCAAATCAAATCCTTTGCGCTGTAGTCATGATCAACGCTAATATTTGTATCTGTCTGGTCTATTCAGCAAAAGGTGTCAAAGAATGTAAACGCCCTTATAGCCAAGTTAAGTGAGGGAAAGGTTCTTAACAACTTTGCTTCGTGTGAAGTTATATTTATCTGGTTGTTATCTGTTTCACATTTACACTGTCAATTTCAATTATGGCTAACTTTCTGAAAACTACCATAAACTTTCATGGTTTCCCACATAATCCCCTAAAAGTCTAAAATACCAAAATACTACTATAAAGAACTCTCAAAATACTTCCATCCATTAGTTACGTGACGGGGGATGACAAACAAAGAGCACTGGTCACATGATAAACATGTGATGACCCTCAAAACGCAGACTACCAACAAATGGTGGTTTTTGAGAATTTTGAGAATTCCTTATGGTAGTATTTTGGGATTTTAGAAGTTTAGAGAGTGAGTTGAGAAAGCCATAAGATTTAGTTTTGTTAAAAATTAGCCGCTATTGTCTACTTCTTTTGGTACTGAGGTAAAGGATTTACCTTCCTTACATTATCCAAGGTTTTGATCTTTATATTTTTAAACTAAAACTCTAATCAGCGAAGCAAGTTAAGGAGTTGATCAAGGTGACTAGGAAAGGGATTCGAGCACGAAATGGGTGTTGGACTCCACAGGTTTCTTTCAAAGATGTTGGCAGACAAAGTTCTGACTAAATATGTTTTATCTTGGGCTCTCTAATTCGTCTCAATCTGTTTCCAATTATAGAACTCTAACTTATGCCTCTATCCTCCTCTTCTACCCTAACCATGCTTGTCTGCACACAAACATTTACATGTTCTTTCAGAACTCTTTCATTACACTTGCAACCTCTCTATGGAGGAAGCAGGTAGTGGCACCTCCATTGCTGCCCATTTTCCTACACAAAGACTGAGGTTTGTCCCCTTATTTGTTTCAATCCTTCTACGACTTAAAACCCTAATTGATGCATCTAACCTCGTCCACTTCTACCCCTGTTCTGCTCGTCTTCCCAAAGAAATTTACCATGTCCTTGGAAACTCTTCCATCCGAGATAATTAATGCGCGGAAGGAGGTAGTGGTGCCTCTACTGCTGCCCGTTTTCTTAGAGAAAGTCTATGAAGATTCTGTTGGTTTCTAAGATCAATCTAACAACTAATCAATATCACTGAAATATCACCGATCTAATTGGCCAGGTCGGTTAATATCAGGTGGAAGGTTTTCCGTTCAATAGAACGTTCCTTAATTAAAGAACCACCTTTCAATTACCTTCCTTGGTTAAACACCAATTAAACTGGTATAAGTCAGTCTCGATATACTGAATATCAGTATAACCCCTGTATAAAGAAAATTAATTCATTTATACAGTATTTGGAATGAGGTATGCTTAAAGCGAATCTCCTTAAGACAATTACGTCCCCCGCACCGGTGCTAATGGGTTACTGGACGCTGGTCTCCCAAAATACAACACTCCTTCACGATATTTAGATAGCACTACCAAATCACCGTATAGTCGAACCGTAGTTAACCAGTACCTTCACAGGATTATTGTAATACCCCGTTCCCGGAATACGTACTTAGTTGCGTATTCAGATTTTCGGTCGTATTTTTTCGATTTGTTTCCTGTATTTATTCTGTATTATGAATTCCTTATATGACTGTTTTGTCTTGGATTTGGATTCGTGGATTCGGAGTCAGCCATAGTCTGAACCGAAGGCCCGATCCTAGAGTATTACTCGATTTAGACATTCTGATAATTAGAATTGACCGATTTTAGTTTTAAATATCATTTTCCAATATTATATATTTTCTATGATTTTCTAGATTTTTCTGGAATTAAAATGAAAATCCTCAAAACGGTGTCGGCCAGTTCCGCTGACCGATTCCTGGATTTTTAATTCTCAAACAGCTAGAAATTTCATGATGGTCCTTTAGACTTTATCTTTTAGAATTACATTTCTTACTTACATTCTTTTTCTGAGGATTTTATGATTTTATGGAAATTCCTTCGGAGTCGGCAGGTAACTGATTCCAGGATTTTTAGTTTACAATCGGGATTGAATTTCTGAATTCCGCTTTCACTTTACGTCTTAAAATCATATTTTCTTCTTTAATACATTTTTTGGGATTTTTCGGAATTTATCAAAATCCGGCCGACCCGGGGTAGACCGGTATCGGCGTTTGGCTTCTGGATTTTTAATTTGAAAACGGGATTTTATTTCTGAAAATCGATTTCATATTATTCATCAGGACGACGTTTTCTACCTCCGGGTATTTTTGGGGATTTTTCGGAGATAGTCGATTTTTCAACCTTATTATTATATTATTATTTTTTTTTAATCTTTCTTTCTTTCTTTTCCTTTCTTTTCCTTCTTTTCCCTCAACCGACTTCACCCACTCCCCTCCACGTGGGGAGACACCTCCCCTCTCCCTCATTAAATCCCTCTCCCATCACCCTCTCTCTCTTTCTTTTTCTTTTTCTTTTCTTTTTCTTTTTCTTTCTTCCTTCTTCCTTTTTCCCTCCACTTCTCTTCCTCCTCCATCTGAGCGACGCCCACTCCACCGAACCAAGCCCCACCGCCGGCGCCTCCGGCCACCACGACGCCGGCGAGGAGAACCCCCATCTCCGGTCACCTCCTTTTCCTCTCTCTTTCTTTTCCTTTCCTTCCTTTTCTTTTCTTTCCTTTCTTCCTCCCTTAGCTCCGGCCAACCACCACCGCCGACTCCTCTTCTTCTCCGGCGCTGCCCCGGCGAGGGCAGACCGCCGCCGGCGCGAGGCCGGCGGCCTGGGCGCGGCCGGGGGGCCTCGCGCCCCCCGTGCGCTGCTGTGGAGGGGGGCGAAGCCCCCTCCTCCTTCTCCTCCTCGGGGTGGCCGGCGCCACCCCGGGTTCTGGCGCCGCCGGCGCTGTGCCGGCGGCCGTGGGCGGCCAGGGGCCCGCCTGGGCCCCTGCGCCAGTGCTGGAGGGGGGCAAAGCCCCCCTCTTTCTCTGCTGGAGGGGGCGCAGCCCCCTCCCTTCTCTGTTGAGGGGGCGCTGCCCCCTCTCCTTCTCTGCCGGCGGCCGGCGCGCCGCATGGTCGGCGGCCAGGCCGAGCACCCCCAGCCGGGGGTGCTGTGCGGATCCAGAGGGGGGCAACAGCCCCCTTCTCTATTTCTCTCTCTCTCCTGTTTCTCTCTCCTCTCTTTCTCTCTCCTACTCTCTCTCTCTCTCCACCACAACCCTCCTTTGGATTTGGACCGTAGCTTCCTTCGTCGATCGTGTCGCCGTGGATCCTTTTGGCGATATTGTCAACCTCGATCCTTCCGAACACGTAGAGCTTCCAATCACCGATCTATGTGAGTATTCCTACTCACCAAGACTTGTCTAATTCTTTGTATATTCATGTTTCCATATCATGTGCAATTATGTCTTCAATTCATGATTATTTAGTCATCAAACCAAAACCCTAGAAATCTATTCTGTTTGCTGTTTTCCCACGATTAGTCGACTTGACCTTAGTTCCTAGTCGACTAGAGACCCTTAGTCGACTACACTCTTGACCCTAGTCGACTAACCTTGTCCTGAACCAGAAACTCAACTCTCGGCTCTAGTCGACTTGACTACATTATTAGTCGACTATAGCTTATTAGTCGACTACCCATTCTTCCCTAGTCGACTAACTTATCCTGAATCAGAAACCCAACTTTCTGTATCACAAACTTAGTCGACTTAAGTATCTGTTAGTCGACTGGAGTCCACTATTAGTCGACTACCCCTTCTAAACTAGTCGACTAACTTTTCTCTGAAACCAAACCCAACTCTCTGGAACCCAGTTTTAGTCGACCAGACCCTACTGTTAGTCGACTAACTCCACTATTAGTCGACTACTCTTCCATCCTAGTCGACTAACTTTGCCTGTCTGTCATAGTTGATTCCTTTCTTGAAACTGAACCTTACCCTCTAGACTTACATCACATATAGGTATCTCTTGACTTGTCACTTGACAAACATCGTCTTCTATTCTTTCTCTCTCTCATCTTCTCTCTACATATCTATATCACAGGTTATGGCGCATCCCGAACTTCCGTGGATTTCGGATCTTTCGGCGTTTCGGTGATTCAGGCGAGTGTTCTCACTCGCTACCCTCTTGCTTCTTATTTCATTGATTATGCAAATGTTCTCGCTTTAGCTTCCATGTATTTTATTTCATGTTCTATATCTTTTACTGTTTTATGCTATGCGTGGCCGACCCTTCGTGGTCGTTGGACTTGTTGGACTTGGGACCATTGCTTTTACATTACAACTTGGCATTATTTTAGACCTGTCAGTATGTGCTACCATTTATCGTATGTATATCACTTGGCAACTGTGTTATCATCTAACCATCTGCCATGCCACTATTTGGCAAGACCCTTTTATTATGTCATGACTTACCTGACTACTATCCATTCTTGATAGGCTTGGTTGTTTACTAAATATCACCACTCTGTCATGCTATCACTTTATACCCAGCATGATGTACTTGACTTGTGATTGTCATCTTTACGGGAACCTTACCTCATTATCCTGTATCATGATCAGTGACTTGTTTCCTGCTTTACATGCAGTGACCTGATTATATAGTACTTATGTACTCCTGATTCCTGATCATGTCTATTTCCTGTTTTTCCCGTAAAGTGATAATTAAACTAATAACTCCTAAAAAGGACCAACTTGTATTGGGTCGGGGGAAACATGCGGATATCGATATGTGTTCGTGTTTACAGTGGCTTTAGGTTGTGCACTATATTTCCGGTCTGACCTGTGGTACTCCAGGGGACCGAGGGGAGAGCTGGCTCCCTTATTCCTGGCTTCATTATTATAAGGGCATACATAAGTCCCTCCTGATAGGCCTCGCGGCTGGTTCCGTCACCATGCAACGGAACACCCTGTGACCGTGGTCCCGGGTATGCACGGGACCCACTGTAAACATAGTTCGTTGATACCCCCGCTAGTTTCCAATAACAACCTTGTTTTACTCGGATATGGATCTATGTGTGTTGGGACGCTAGTTCACATAGCTAGATATCAGGGTAAGACGAGTAATAATAAAGTGTCATAATAACCGGCTCTTTAAGTTGTAAGTAGAGGTATGTGGAATGGGACGCATACCAAAGCCTACATCTTAAATAGCTATGAATCTGTGATGTGCTTTACTATATTTACACGTCTTGGATTTTACTTCGGCTTTCCTGTTTTATGAGTACTATGTGTAGCTCGAGTTTTATGATGCTTATGTTGTACCTGTTCTTATATACTTCATTGTGTTCTAACCTTCCTGTCATCTGAGTTTCTCACTTGTGATCCTCCTGGCTCGCCACCTGGCTTTGTATCATACTCGCCTGGGGAGTTTCACTGACTCCCCTGGATTCTCATGTCCAGGTCCTGGAGTCCGGAGCGTGTGGATTTCCCCTTTTGCGGCTCAGAGTAGCGCAGCGGTAGCGTGGACCTCCAGCCGACCGTCCTGAGCCACATCCTTCCAGACCCCCTTTGTGCCTCTCGAGTTTTCCCTTAGCAAACTCGTGAGTGCTCTTTTATACTTTTCACTTGTACAGTTCCTTGTATACTTGTATGTGAGCTCCCTTTTGTACCGTTCATATATTGTATATCTTTTGTATTCCCGCATTTGCGCATACTAGTGATATGATATTCATGTAATATTGTGATCACTTCTGATGATAACTGTGTAATTGTATATATATGTTGGAATGTATAATGCACCATTTGCTTCCGTACTCTGATTCTTGTCTGTACTGATGCTTAGCGTATATACGGGAGGGTAGTTCTGACCTACGTATATACGTTGCAGTGACGTCCCCGTATCCGTGGAATCGGGGCGTTACAGGTTGGTATCAGAGCCTAGGCTCTAACCTCCTCAGTACGTCCAGAAGGCAAATCAATGGTAAAGAGATTTGCAACTGGAATACATGAGTCTTGGTTATACATTCCAACTGCAAGTGCAGAGTTATCTATTTCTTGACTATCTTTCCTTTGATTTCAAATCCCTCCTTGACTATCCTTCCTTTGATTCCAAATTCCTCCTATCCTTTCCCTGTTTTGGTTTTATGAATCCTTATACTATTTTAAGATATGACTAGACTAGAGAGGTAGTGGCTGGTTCAGAATGAAGCTATTATGGGATCTCTCGGCTAACTCTATGAAGCTTGGTATTCTCCAGATCGATCTTGATCTGGCTATATTTCAGAAGACAGCAGTCGGTATTCGGATTCTTAATTATTGGTCTTCTTTATTATGCTCAAGATTTTCGGGGTTTTCTTTATTACACAGCCACGACATCATCAGTGTTCATTTATTTCACAGCCACGACATCATCAGTATTATTCAGCATTATTCAAAGATTTATACAGCCGGAAGTGCAGAGGATGATTAATGTTCAGTTGACTTGAGAGCCCTACCTATAGTGCTTCATATCTTAATTGGTATAGATTCCACCCTTGTCCCCTTTGTATTCAATTTACCCCTTAACGAAATTGCGAGGACGCAATTTTTGTAAGGTGGGTGGATTGTAATACCCCGTTCCCGGAATACGTACTTAGTTGCGTATTCAGATTTTCGGTCGTATTTTTTCGATTTGTTTCCTGTATTTATTCTGTATTATGAATTCCTTATATGACTGTTTTGTCTTGGATTTGGATTCGTGGATTCGGAGTCAGCCCTAGTCTGAACCGAAGGCCCGATCCTAGAGTATTACTCGATTTAGACATTCTGATAATTAGAATTGACCGATTTTAGTTTTAAATATCATTTTCCAATATTATATATTTTCTATGATTTTCTAGATTTTTCTGGAATTAAAATGAAAATCCTCAAAACCGGTGTCGGCCAGTTCCGCTGACCGATTCCTGGATTTTTAATTCTCAAACAGCTAGGAATTTCATGATGGTCCTTTAGACTTTATCTTTTAGAATTACATTTCTTACTTACATTCTTTTTCTGAGGATTTTATGATTTTATGGAATTCCTTCGGAGTCGGTAGGTAACTGATTCCAGGATTTTTAGTTTACAATCGGGATTGAATTTCTGAATTCCGCTTTCACTTTACGTCTTAAAATCATATTTTCTTCTTTAATACATTTTCTGGGATTTTTCGGAATTTATCAAAATCCGGCCGACCCGGGGTAGACCGGTATCGGCGTTTGGCTTCTGGATTTTTAATTTGAAAACGGGATTTTATTTCTGAAAATCGATTTCATATTATTCATCAGGACGACGTTTTCTACCTCCGGGTATTTTTGGGGATTTTTCGGAGATAGTCGATTTTTCAACCTTATTATTATATTATTATTTTTTTTTTAATCTTTCTTTCTTTCTTTTCCTTTCTTTTCCTTCTTTTCCCTCAACCGACTTCACCCACTCCCCTCCACGTGGGGAGACACCTCCCCTCTCCCTCATTAAATCCCTCTCCCATCACCCTCTCTCTCTTTCTTTTTCTTTTTCTTTTCTTTTTCTTTTTCTTTCTTCCTTCTTCCTTTTTCCCTCCACTTCTCTTCCTCCTCCATCTGAGCGACGCCCACTCCACCGAACCAAGCCCCACCGCCGGCGCCTCCGGCCACCACGACGCCGGCGAGGAGAACCCCCATCTCCGGTCACCTCCTTTTCCTCTCTCTTTCTTTTCCTTTCCTTCCTTTTCTTTTCTTTCCTTTCTTCCTCCCTTAGCTCCGGCCAACCACCACCGCCGACTCCTCTTCTTCTCCGGCGCTGCCCCGGCGAGGGCAGACCGCCGCCGGCGCGAGGCCGGCGGCCTGGGCGCGGCCGGGGGGCCTCGCGCCCCCCGTGCGCTGCTGTGGAGGGGGGCGAAGCCCCCTCCTCCTTCTCCTCCTCGGGGTGGCCGGCGCCACCCCGGGTTCTGGCGCCGCCGGCGCTGTGCCGGCGGCCGTGGGCGGCCAGGGGCCCGCCTGGGCCCCTGCGCCAGTGCTGGAGGGGGGCAAAGCCCCCCTCTTTCTCTGCTGGAGGGGGCGCAGCCCCCTCCCTTCTCTGTTGAGGGGGCGCTGCCCCCTCTCCTTCTCTGCCGGCGGCCGGCGCCGCCCGGCGCCGCCGCATGGTCGGCGGCCAGGCCGAGCACCCCCAGCCGGGGGTGCTGTGCGGATCCAGAGGGGGGCAACAGCCCCCTTCTCTATTTCTCTCTCTCTCCTGTTTCTCTCTCCTCTCTTTCTCTCTCCTACTCTCTCTCTCTCTCCACCACAACCCTCCTTTGGATTTGGACCGTAGCTTCCTTCGTCGATCGTGTCGCCGTGGATCCTTTTGGCGATATTGTCAACCTCGATCCTTCCGAACACGTAGAGCTTCCAATCACCGATCTATGTGAGTATTCCTACTCACCAAGACTTGTCTAATTCTTTGTATATTCATGTTTCCATATCATGTGCAATTATGTCTTCAATTCATGATTATTTAGTCATCAAACCAAAACCCTAGAAATCTATTCTGTTTGCTGTTTTCCCACGATTAGTCGACTTGACCTTAGTTCCTAGTCGACTAGAGACCCTTAGTCGACTACACTCTTGACCCTAGTCGACTAACCTTGTCCTGAACCAGAAACTCAACTCTCGGCTCTAGTCGACTTGACTACATTATTAGTCGACTATAGCTTATTAGTCGACTACCCATTCTTCCCTAGTCGACTAACTTATCCTGAATCAGAAACCCAACTTTCTGTATCACAAACTTAGTCGACTTAAGTATCTGTTAGTCGACTGGAGTCCACTATTAGTCGACTACCCCTTCTAAACTAGTCGACTAACTTTTCTCTGAAACCAAACCCAACTCTCTGGAACCCAGTTTTAGTCGACCAGACCCTACTGTTAGTCGACTAACTCCACTATTAGTCGACTACTCTTCCATCCTAGTCGACTAACTTTGCCTGTCTGTCATAGTTGATTCCTTTCTTGAAACTGAACCTTACCCTCTAGACTTACATCACATATAGGTATCTCTTGACTTGTCACTTGACAAACATCGTCTTCTATTCTTTCTCTCTCTCATCTTCTCTCTACATATCTATATCACAGGTTATGGCGCATCCCGAACTTCCGTGGATTTCGGATCTTTCGGCGTTTCGGTGATTCAGGCGAGTGTTCTCACTCGCTACCCTCTTGCTTCTTATTTCATTGATTATGCAAATGTTTCTCGCTTTAGCTTCCATGTATTTTATTTCATGTTCTATATCTTTTACTGTTTTATGCTATGCGTGGCCGACCCTTCGTGGTCGTTGGACTTGTTGGACTTGGGACCATTGCTTTTACATTACAACTTGGCATTATTTTAGACCTGTCAGTATGTGCTACCATTTATCGTATGTATATCACTTGGCAACTGTGTTATCATCTAACCATCTGCCATGCCACTATTTGGCAAGACCCTTTTATTATGTCATGACTTACCTGACTACTATCCATTCTTGATAGGCTTGGTTGTTTACTAAATATCACCACTCTGTCATGCTATCACTTTATACCCAGCATGATGTACTTGACTTGTGATTGTCATCTTTACGGGAACCTTACCTCATTATCCTGTATCATGATCAGTGACTTGTTTTCCTGCTTTACATGCAGTGACCTGATTATATAGTACTTATGTACTCCTGATTCCTGATCATGTCTATTTCCTGTTTTTCCCGTAAAGTGATAATTAAACTAATAACTCCTAAAAAGGACCAACTTGTATTGGGTCGGGGGAAACATGCGGATATCGATATGTGTTCGTGTTTACAGTGGCTTTAGGTTGTGCACTATATTTCCGGTCTGACCTGTGGTACTCCAGGGGACCGAGGGGAGAGCTGGCTCCCTTATTCCTGGCTTCATTATTATAAGGGCATACATAAGTCCCTCCTGATAGGCCTCGCGGCTGGTTCCGTCACCATGCAACGGAACACCCTGTGACCGTGGTCCCGGGTATGCACGGGACCCACTGTAAACATAGTTCGTTGATACCCCCGCTAGTTTCCAATAACAACCTTGTTTTACTCGGATATGGATCTATGTGTGTTGGGACGCTAGTTCACATAGCTAGATATCAGGGTAAGACGAGTAATAATAAAGTGTCATAATAACCGGCTCTTTAAGTTGTAAGTAGAGGTATGTGGAATGGGACGCATACCAAAGCCTACATCTTAAATAGCTATGAATCTGTGATGTGCTTTACTATATTTACACGTCTTGGATTTTACTTCGGCTTTCCTGTTTTATGAGTACTATGTGTAGCTCGAGTTTTATGATGCTTATGTTGTACCTGTTCTTATATACTTCATTGTGTTCTAACCTTCCTGTCATCTGAGTTTCTCACTTGTGATCCTCCTGGCTCGCCACCTGGCTTTGTATCATACTCGCCTGGGGAGTTTCACTGACTCCCCTGGATTCTCATGTCCAGGTCCTGGAGTCCGGAGCGTGTGGATTTCCCCTTTTGCGGCTCAGAGTAGCGCAGCGGTAGCGTGGACCTCCAGCCGACCGTCCTGAGCCACATCCTTCCAGACCCCCTTTGTGCCTCTCGAGTTTTCCCTTAGCAAACTCGTGAGTGCTCTTTTATACTTTTCACTTGTACAGTTCCTTGTATACTTGTATGTGAGCTCCCTTTTGTACCGTTCATATATTGTATATCTTTTGTATTCCCGCATTTGCGCATACTAGTGATATGATATTCATGTAATATTGTGATCACTTCTGATGATAACTGTGTAATTGTATATATATGTTGGAATGTATAATGCACCATTTGCTTCCGTACTCTGATTCTTGTCTGTACTGATGCTTAGCGTATATACGGGAGGGTAGTTCTGACCTACGTATATACGTTGCAGTGACGTCCCCGTATCCGTGGAATCGGGGCGTTACAATTATTGAAGCAGCGGGACTAAAACAAATTTCGGGAGAATATTCGTCTTTACTTTGGAGGAGCACCCACTGTAGAGGAAGGAGGAAAGTAGAAGAATATTCTTCTTTGGAAGTCCCAGATTCAGACAACAATTCTACTAAAGAATCTGTTGAATTTTCTGAGCCCTCTTGTAGAACGAATTTTGCAGAATCTCTTGGAAGTCGCTTCGAAAATCGAGTTGCTGATTTCCCACTTTCCGTTGGAAGTTACTTCAAGACAGAGAGAGAGAGAGAGGATCTCATTTCAGAACACAAAGAGAGTTTGTGTGTTTTGTTTGAGAGAAGCGGAGCGCTATTTATAGCGCTTCGCGGGGGGGGGGGGGGTATTTTGGTCCGAACCTAACCGAACAGTTGCAACGGTTCGGTCTGAACCGTTGAAACGGTTGATTTCAACCGCAGCAACCGCCCAGCTGTCAGCGGCGGTTGGCTGACAGCCGTTGCGCGGGGCGGTTCGGATCCGGATGGCGGAGTGGGTATGCTCGGCGTAACCCATACCCGTGAGACCCGTTCAAAAAGAACCGGACCGGGTAGGGAACCCGAACCCGGTCCCGGTCTGGCACCGGCGCCGCCGCCAGCGACGGCGCGCGCACGCATGTGCGGGCATGGTTGCCTCTCAATCGCGCGCGAAAACTCCAAGTACCCAAAGTGCACATCCTTTATTCTCATTTTTCTCTATTTAAACTCTTCAAACTTTCATCCCATGGCCAATGTGGGACTAAATGCTTTTAGCTACCTTTAGTCTCATTTTGGCTTTGAATTAGGCAAACTTTAGACTTGAATTTCTCATTCATTCGAAGTCGGAATTGAACATGTGAACATACCACGTTCATCCCCAATGGAAGGAGAACACACTCCAACCATCATCCAATTGATTCGATCAACGGATCTCGCCGTAATTCAATTCAAAGATTCACATATATTCTTTATATTCCCAACAATCCTCCACAATGAATGGAGATTTAAGGAATTGACATACAAAGAGACTGACTATATTGTGAAAGGCACTTTAGAAAAGAAACTGTATTAGGATAGGTGAACTAGGTCTTGAACCTTCCATAGCGAAAGTTTTATCAGACTTACTGGCTAATCAGTGAACTAGGTCTTGAACTGTTAGCCATTAGTGTAAGCCAAGTCAACAAGCTTCACACAGTAACTTTCCAAATCAATTTTGGTTTTCAGTTGTGTCCATTTTGGCCCTAGACATTTTGGTTTCAGATAGTATCTTTAGGGAATAACAGCCTCCATAGAAATTCCCAAAGAGCCGACCCAACTCTATACTCACATAGATGATCGTCTTATTAAAAGTAGTCTACTCTACTCCACTTGTTTAGTAACAAGATATAGGCATCATTAAAAGCGTTAAGTTTATCTTTAACCTACTTGTAGAAAGCACTTATGTGCACCTTAGGAATGGATTGGAGTAAATCTCCCAAGTGCTTACTTGCTGAGTCAATTATAACTAGTTTTTTCCTCTTGAACTTAGTCCGTGGGATCTCCAATCGCTAAGTGAGGTTTCCATTAGACTGACTCGGTAAGGTTAGGATTTTAGACCCATTCCCCTCGATGCGCAGTTTATACGTTCTCCACTTAAATCTTTAGTAAGTGGATCAACTGTTTTCCATTAATTTTGCAAAGGGGAAAACTTACAATAAAAAGAGTTGAGGAGCTAAATTACAAGTATTCTAAAAGATTACAAGTAGATCTCCTCAGAGATTCTGGAGAAGTGTGCCGATAGGAGTCTGGTCAGCGCGCGACCACTTTGTCCCTTTGACGATGCGAGGGATGAGATTCTCTTCTCGCCTGGTTCGGGGAATCAGAGAACAGAAGGTTGGTAGAACCCTCTTGCTACTTCTCAAAACCGCCTTCAATTAGGAATTCCTTCTCGCCTGGTTCCGGAGATTCCTTGAGAAGAAGGTATTAGGGTATCAGCACCTGAATAGAGAAGCAATTCTCTAAAAGTCTCTGAATTCTTATGCGCACGGTGCGTCGTGAAGAAGTCTCTGCTTGTGGAGTCCTCTCTCTTTTCAAAAGTCATCCTCTCTTGCGCATGTGCGTGGTCTGTCCTCCTTGTGCCCCTGGTGGGCTATTTATAAGGAGAGCAAGGGTATAATTGTCCCTTGAAAGTATAGAAACAGATTGAATCAAATCTGTTTAAATCTGAAAAGTAGCCTTGCTGTGAGGCTAGAATCAGCTTCTGCGAAGCTAGAAATGGCAGGTCAGTTGATCCTCCTCATTCGTTTTGATCCTTTCCATATCGTTGAAAGATCTCTCCTGATCCTCTTACTCGTTTTAGAAGAGTCAAGAGATTGTGGCAATCAACTGCCAAATTAGATCTCAGATTTGATCTTGATTGGATTTGATCTTGATCCTGAATAGATTTGATCTCATCTGGAGATTTGATTGGTCAAAGGTTGACCATAGCATACCCGCAGCGGCGCTGCCCGCTTTGAACTCACAGCGGAGTTGGAGGCAGTATCTGGCGAAGTCAGAAGAAAGCTCTTCGGCGAAGCTAGATGCCATCTGTGGCGAAGCTACCGCATACCCTTCTGCGCAGTTGCGTATGGCTTCAGGCGAAGCTGACTTTCTCTGCGGAGTTGCGCTTCAGCAGTTCAGGCGAAGCTATAAGTTAGCTTCCTGGCGGAGCTTTGAATGGCTTCAAGGCGAAGTTGGATGATCTTAGCCTCTCAGGCGAGGCTATTCCTTTGGGCTCATGTGATGCTAAGTGCTAGCATCTTAGACCTGCTGAGGTCTGTTTAGAGACAATCCGGGCTCATTGTCTGCTTAATGGATCAGTGGAGTCCATGTTGCTTCCTTGTCCCTCGGAGATGGGTGAAAACTGGTCGTCAGCTTGTCTGTCACTTGTCTTTTGTAAATGTTAACAAGTTTAGACATTGTTCGGGCCAATAAGAATCTTGTCTTTTTTAAGTGTCAACAAGACCCCCTTCAAAGTTTTCGAAAGTCTGCAATGGCTCAGACTTTGAAATACATTAAACTGCTTTGATCGGTGGTATGTGAAGTACGAACTTCGCCATGGTGGTTGAGTTCAGCTTCGCTTTCAACCCTGCTTTGGAATAGATTCGCCGAAGAATTATGTAGATTCGCGACTCTGGGTAGCTTCGCGTCTGGTAACTCCGCGTCTGAGCCTCCCGGAATAGGTTCGCTTTGGAACATCTTCCCTTTCCCGAGGCCACAGCCTTCGGCCAGTTACGAGAATGATTACTCCTTTTTCGAGGTTAGAATGACTTCTCTTGCATTAATCGAGGGGGATATTCTTCCCTCGCGTGTTTCCGAGGGAGGATATTCCCTCTCTTCAAGGCGTCTTCAAGGCATAATAAACACCTTTATAAGGGAGAGCGTTTCTTCCTTTGCACGGTTCCAAGGGAAACCGTCCCTTTTCTCAAGGCGCAATAAATGCCTTAAATGCGCTCGTGCTTCCACACTTGAGGCGGAAATGCTCAGGCCATGAGGCCTATAAATAGGACACATGAGGTCCTCTGAAGAGAAGTAATCTGCTCTTCTTCTCTTCTCTTGGTTGAGAGAGATACTTAGATCTCTGAACTAGTGGGGATGCCCACTCTGGTTATTACCCGGCCAAGGACCGGTAAGTCTCGATCATCCAGAGACCTTACCAATGAACTTTTAGGGAGTTCATCTCCCTTAGTTTAGCTTTAGCTTTAATCAGCTGCTTCAGGGATTAATTTCCTTGTCCTCCATTTAACTGATCTGCAGAGAAGGATTTCAGCATAGCTTCCCAGCGAAGCTATCATTTTGACTTGATCAAAGAAAGATCACTGCATGCGTGTTAAGTCCGCTACACAGGCAAAACTCGGGACTTAGTCTCTTCAAAGTTGAGCCAGTCTTTCCATATAGGTGGGGCTAAGACTGCGCCCCTCAGGATCAGTCTGGCTTAGCCATATAGGCGAGGCTAGGACTTGGCATTTGTTAAGCTAGCCCATCATCTCTGTGCAAGCGAGGCTATCCTCTGCCTTAACTGAAATCAATGCTTGACTGAATCAGATTGCTTCGCCTCAAAGAATTTGACTTAGTGCTTTTGTAGCTTCTCTTGTGTTTAACTGCTAATTTGTTCCGGTTTACATTGCAGTGAGCTATGTTCTCCAATCTTGTGACTTGACGAAAGAAACCAGGAAATTTCCTCTTGCTTTTCCAGTTGAAACTTTACTCTTAAGTAGGAGGAACAAACTGGGGCAGCCGCTGTGCGTCCCAGAGGAGGTTGGCAGTCGCTTATCCGAGATGATCCACTTCGAGGCGAGGCTGGTATTCGCTTATCTGAGATGATCCACTTCGGGAAAGCGGACGTTACATGTAAGGTCGCGGATCTTCCCATTGTTAATTTTCATCAAAGAAGATCCAACCTGCTGGTGGCGATCAGTCCTCTGCCAATTTTGATTACGGAAGGTTTAACTTCCTGATGGCACAATCTGTCCTGGTGGCACCATCTGTTCTGGTGGCACCGTCTGTCATTATGTGAAGGATTACGGCCTTGTGCAGGAGAAGGCCTTTCATGTCCAGTTGGTTTGACTTGAAAGTAGAAAGGACCACTTGTATGCTTCTTGAGCAAATGATTCTGTTGTATGAAACACAATCTTGATGTAGTATCAATGTACCTTTCCTTTTAAATCAATGAAGGTTCATTTTCTGCTCATTTGATTTTTACTTTGCCTTCATCTTGAATTCGGCTAGCGGAGCTAAACTTCATGCGAGGTTAAAGATAGGATTCCATCTGAAATAGGAACAAACTTCCAGCGAAGCTAGCATATCTGCGAAGTTCGGCCTATGCCTTCAACAAAGCTAAGGCAATCCTTCTGGCGAAGTCATTGATGTATTGTGCGAAGTCCGCATTTGACTCATGGCGAAGTTAGCCCTTAGCGGGGCTAAATCAGCACTTCTCGGGAAGGCGCTTTAGGCACCGTTTCAAATTAATTCGAAACGGCGGCCTATGCTTTTTACGAGGCGTCGTTTCAGGCACTCATTGGCCTATAAAAGTCTGATCGGACTGAGAGAGGACGGATCACTTCTCTTTAAAAGAAATTTCAGAGAACTTTGACTCTTTTTTCTTCTTCTTCTTTCCTCTTCATTCAAGAGTTTAAGAACTTCCACAGTTCTTCAATGGCGCCCAAGAGGCGAGCGGGAAAAGAAGTGACAACTTCTGTAGCGGAGGGTCCTTCTCCTCCTCCGGTCATCGAACGACCAATCGCCTGTAGGGAACTTTCCCTTTCGATTAGAGACTGCCGTCTCTCTTTTAAAGCCGATGTCTGGCTGTCTTTGGATGAACCCAAAAATGATCAATTATGATCTGTTATTCTTAGGGAATTCAGTTCCTTGAATTTCCCTTGCTTTCTTGAATGGGAATCCAAGAACTGAAGAGTTCTTCTTTAAGCTTCCAGGCGAAGCTATCCCTTAGGCTGTGTACAAAAGGATGCGGAGCTGTCCTTTCAAACATGACTGAAAAGGACCTTAATGCCCTTAAAAAAATGATTTTTGGACCAAAATATCCCCCTGACGAAGTTAGTCCTTAGGGCTGTATTGCATTCTGTTTAAGCTTCTAAAGCGAAGCTATCACTTGGATATTTTCTTATATCCGACCTTTGTTGCGAAGTTCGGAATTAACTGCAACTGCGAGGTTAAGCTTCGGGGCGAAGCTATCGTCATGCTAGCTTCGCTCGGAGAGCGAAGCTATGCCTTAGCGGAAATTGTGTTTTTGTTTAGGCCTCTGCTTGGCTGATGAACTAACCATAGTTTCTCTTTGTTCCTGCAGTGCACTACACTCCTGGTCCTTTGAACAATCTATTTGGGATAACCAGAGGATTGGACGGCAATGTCAGCCTGCAACTCCAAGGGCAGGCTTCTCTGTTTAGTGAGCGGAGTTCCCTCGGTCGAGACACGCTTATTTATGGTGGGGAGCAACACACCACGAGGAGCATTCTGACTACGGCTTCCCTTGAAGATTTTGACCGTCGAACCTGTAGGAAGCCCGACTTCATGTTTGGGGACGCCGCGCCAGACCCTGATCGCCAGCTGTTGGCCAGGGAGGGGCAATGGATTTTCCAGTTAGATGGTGAGAAATTCTATCTTCCGTCTAACAAGCGGCATTTTTCTTTGTCTTCCTTCCAAGGCGTGACGCAGGCTCGGAAGATGTCGTGGGAAGTGAGCCAGAGTACCGACTCCGTCCATGTAGGAAAATTGATGCTTCAGTCTCCTGGTTATGCAAGAGCAGGGCCTCCATGTTGCATAATGGGTCTACATCCTGGGAATGTATCGCGAGAAATCCCAGTGGGAGAAAATCCTGCGGTGGCACCGACCTTTGGCAACCATTCTTTAAAGTTCATGGGAATTACCCGGCCACTGATTTCAGGACTCCCGACTGGATTCCCCTCCGAAGACATGGTGGAGGGATTTAACTGTATACATCCTCGCTCATTTCGAGGAGGATCTGGAGAAGCTGAACCTTCATGAAGCCGTCAGGGCGACCTGCTACGGCATTCAGATGAGCGTAGCGTGCTTCTACGCCATCTTCGAGTTGTATTGCCCGGCTACAGGAACTTTCTTCGCCCCTGTTGGCGAACTGGGTATGGCTCTGCATGAGATGTGGGAAGTCTCTGCTCTGCCCTTGGGATCTTTCCCATATGAAGAATACTTCCCGTGTGAGGCGGAATTGGCACTTCTGGAGAAGCAGGAGCCTGCCTTGTTTGAGACCTACCGGAAGTTAATGTGCCATTTGTACATTTGCTCCAGTATGCATGGAAGCAATAAGGGAACTTCATGCAGCTTGAAGAGCTGGGGAGATTATTTGTTCCCAGATATGGGGAACACTCCCGAAGCGGCTCATTGTGGAATTGCTGATGAGGACATCTTTAGCTGGATGCAGAAGCATTCCCAAGGGGATCTAGTTGTGGAAGAAGATGACGGTCCCTATGAAAAAGGCGATGTTCTTCGGAGTTTTCATTACCAGGCTCGTCGGCCGATGTCCCGGAAGGCACTGCTGGCTGGCTTCCTGACATTCTGGCTGAAGAGGTGCGTGGTGCCGTCTTCTTCGGGTGACGTCATTCATCCGAATGTCCTGCTGCCTGCTGTTCGTCTAGTCCATGGTCATTCTCTGGGACTTCTTTCGGCCATGGTGTGCTGTATCCAGAGAGGCCTTCGTGCCTTAACGGAGGATTTTTGCAGGCCGCAAACGACGAAGCGTGGAAAGGGGACCATTTCTCCCCGCGATGGACCCAATCCCAGGATAGGTCTGCCGTACACTTATTTAATGGCGTGCTTCGCCCTGCACTGTCCCTCTTTGATTGAAGCTGGAGAGGACCCCCTGAAGGTGTTCGAATGGCGCTTCTCCGCCGATTCAAAGGATGTTCCTGGCAAAAGACTTACGTGGCTGAGGCCCGTAAACTGGTGCGTCGCTATGACGTATATAGTCTTTTCCGCTACTTCCCCATATTCGGGATGCAGGCTATGATGAGGAGTTCAAAGACGCGGGGAAGGGCAGTCATCGCTGAGCCGGGGAATTTTTGAGTGGCTGGTCAGCATTCGGCCTTTACATTTATTATACCAAAGCGGGGATACCTGCTACTTGGAGCCTTATGTTTCAAGTCAGTTTGCTCGACAGTTTGGATATGACCAACTGTACGTGGGCAACCCAAATCTCAATCTGACCTTCATAGGGAGCCTCATTGATGGGGCCTGAGCCTGGCGATTCTTCATTGCACGCTGTACTGAGGCGCGGCTGCGTATGCCGTTGAGGACTCTTAACCTTCTAACGACCCTGAGCTTCTGTCAGTGGTATGTGACTTCCTACTCTACACCCCTCGGATTTACTGTTAACAATTCTGGTGTGAAGTTAATTTCTTAGCGGCTAAAGCGGAAGGTCTCTGAGAAAAGGGAAGGTAAGAGGGTTCGCGTCCCGGGCATAGAAGAATTCGTTGTTGTCGATGACAGCGAAGCCTCGGATGCGAAAAGTCCTCGCTTCGAAGTGGAGACAGGTGCCGAGACTCCTGCAGCTGGTTCTGGTGTGATGGGGACAGCTCCTCCAAGACATGTAGAAGAGGCAGAGGAGGAGGATCCCGACGTTCCTCTTAAGCGCAAACGGATAGGTAGGTCTCGTAGGAAGTAGTTGGTGAAGAAGCCCCGTCGCCAAGCTCCTACGGTTGTTGTAGAGGGCGAACCATCTGTGGCGGTTCCTCCTCTTGCCCCATTAGTAGTTAAACCGTCAGTTGCTGAACCGGCGACTGGCGAAGTTGCTCCGGACCTGGGTAAAATCAGCTTCGTCCTTGTAATATACCTTATATGTGTTTTAGACGGCTCATCATTCGTTTTATGATGCAGGAACCGAGGCAGTGGCTAGCCCGAGAGCTGGGGCCGTCGAAGAACAAGGGGAACATTATGATCCCCTGTTCACTTATAAAGAAGGGTGATGAGGCTGGCTATTTTGCCGTCTCGGAAGAATCCGGAGGCAATGCAGCTGACGTTGGTCCTTCGGGCGCCGGGACTTCGAAGGGAAGTTCCGAAACTTTTAGCTCCCTTGAGTGGACCACGGAGGGTTCGGCGAGCGAAGGTGAGCCGGCTGTCCGTGTTGACTCTGCCAAAGATTTTTCGATGGAGCCCGTAGAGACTGATGTGGCCGCCAAGACGATTGAGGCGACATCATCTTTTGGTATTGGTTTGGCTTTTTGACTTTTACTATTTGTTGTGTCCTGCCTAAACACAATCTTGTTGCAGGTGTTCCGCCTCTGGGTGCGTCAACTTCAAGGGAGCCAACCGATCTTCCCGGAGGGTCTAGGGGTGACATGAGCACTTCGACCGCGGCGGATGCTGCTGTGTTGGATGCTTTGTATGGTGATCTGCCCCCTTATCGGCCTGAGTCAGCTAGAGGAACAGAGGTTGAAGGGACGGTAGTCACGGAGGCAACTTCACTCCCAACTATATCAACGAGTGAGGTGCCATCAGTTTTGCCAGGTGCGAAGCTGAGGGTGATTACAAGTCCTACTTCCCAACGCTGGTGGTTGAGCCTGCTGTCCAGGAAATGGTCACTAGTCCTACCTCGGTTGTGGCTAGCGTACTGATTTCAATAAGGACTTCCGCCAAGATCACCAATGACCTGCCATGCTGCTGCAGCCAGTATTTCCGCTGTTCCTTCCACGGTAATGTCAACAAGGCCGGTGGAGTCTTCTGAGGCTGCCCGTCTGCCAGGAGTGGCCGAAGCTGAAAATGAATTTGTAGCTGAGATAGTCGACAGCTTTTATAAGGGCTTGAAGCGATCCATCGATCTGGTCTTGAAAGGCTCGACTATGTCATTTTCTACATTAAAGGTGGTCCTCTCCCGCAGTATTGAGAGCATCCGGGACTTCGGAGAGGATAACCAGGCCGCTGCATTAGAGCTTCTGGTAGGCCAATTTGAGAGGGACGTAGAGGAATGGCGCCGTCTTAGCCGTTCAGACCTGGAGTCTTTGGTTGACGAGCAACTTGCGCACCTTGTCGCTCAAATGCATGAAGCCCATCTCGCCGCTCAGGAAGCCGCTAAGGCCATTTCTTCGGACTTGAAATCCTTGGAGACAAGGCAAGTAGAGCTTGGGGATGCCATAGATGCTTCTAACAGTGCTCTTCTTGACGCTGAAGACAAAATTGAGAAGGCCAAGGAGATGATCAGGAAGGCAAATCTTCTCTTATCCAAGGCTGAACCAGTGCGTCTTGAAGAGGCTGCGCGGCTTGAGCAGCTTAAGGCTCAGAGTGACGAACTCTTGCGGCGGGAGTCAGCTCAGAGGGCAACCTTGGTTGAGGTTGAAGCTCATTTAGCCCAGACAGTGAGCTTTAATGAGGCTGAGCTGAGGTTGCAGGCGCTTGTTAGGGCTGCTGATGATAGGAAGACAAGGCTGGCCTTTCTTGAAGGACGGATCAAATCTTATGAAGCACCCTTATAGCTTATAATATATGTGCCTTTATGTATCCCTTCTTTTCAGAATCAATAAAAGCAATTTTGTTTTGACTCCCCTTGTCATATTTTCAACTTGTTTAATCTTTTGAATTGTCATTTCCAAGTTGTATTGCAGCCATTTGAGAACATAGTCCTTGCTGGATTGAATAATGAGACTTGGCTATCTGCCGGTCTAGAGGTCGCACTGACGTAACCGGTTGTGAAGCCACCAAGCTCGAAAGTAGTCCTTATCGGGCTAAAAGGTGAGACCTGTCTTTTGTAAATGTCAACAGGCTCGAAATTGAGACTTGGCTATCTGCCGGTTCAGATGTCGCAATGACATAACCAGTTGAGAAACACCAAGCTCAAGGTTTGGTGATACTTGTCTTTTGTAAATGTCAACAAGTATAGGTGAGACCTGTCTTTTGTAAATGTCAACAGGCTCAAGGTTGGTGATACTTGTCTTTTGTAGATGTCAACAAGTACGGGTGAGACCTGTCTTTTGTAAATGTCAACAGGCTCAAGGTTGAGACTTGTCTTTTGTAAATGTCAACAAGCTCGAAACTGAGACTTGGCTATCTGCCAGTTTAGAGGTCGCAATGACATAACTGGTTGAGAAACCACCAAGCTCAAGGTTGGTGATACTTGTCTTTTGTAGATGTCAACAAGTATGGGTGAGACCTGTCTTTTGTAAATGTCAACAGGCTCAAGGTTGAGACTTGTCTTTTGTAAATGTCAACAAGCTCGAAATTAAGACTTGGCTATCTGCCAATTCAGAGGTCGCAATGACATAACTGGTTGAGAAACCACCAAGCTCAAGGTTGGTGATACTTGTCTTTTGTAGATGTCAACAAGTACGGGTGAGACCTGTCTTTTGTAAATGTCAACAGGCTCAAGGTTGAGACTTGTCTTTTGTAAATGTCAACAAGCTCGAAATTGAGACTTGGCTATCTGTCAGTTCAGAGGTCGTAATGACATAACTGGTTGAGAAACCACCAGCTCAAGGTTGGTGATACTTGTCTTTTGTAGATGTCAACAAGTACGGGTGAGACCTGTCCTTTGTAAATGTCAACAGGCTCAAGGTTGAGACTTGTCTTTTGTAAATGTCAACAAGCTCGAAATTGAGACTTGGCTATCTGCCAGTTCAGAGGTCGCAATGACATAACTGGTTGAGAAACCACCAAGCTCAAGGTTGGTGATACTTGTCTTTTGTAGATGTCAACAAGTACGGGTGAGACCTGTCTTCTGTAAATATCAACAGGCTCAAGGTTGAGACTTGTCTTTTTAAATGTCAACAAGCTCGAAATTGAGACTTGGCTATCTGTCAGTTCAGAGGTCGCAATGACATAACTGGTTGAGAAACCACCGAGCTCAAGGTTAGTGATACTTGTCTTTTGTAGATGTCAACAAGTACGGGTGAGACCTGTCTTTTGTAAATGTCAACAGGCTCAAGGTTGAGACTTGTCTTTTGTAAATGTCAACAAGCTCGAATTGAGACTTGGCTATCTGCCAGTTCAGAGGTTACAATGACATAACTGGTTGAGAAACCACCAAGCTCAAGGTTGGTGATACTTGTCTTTTGTAAATGTCAACAAGTATCAAGACCTGTCTTTTGTAATGTCAACAGGCTCAAGGTTGAGACTTGTCTTTTATAAATGTCAATAAGCTCGAAATTGAGACTTGGCTATCTGCCAATTCAGAGGTCACAATGACATAACTGGTTGAGAAACCACCAAGCTCAAGGTTGTAATGGAACTTGGGAAAAGGTCTCGTTTTCACGGGGAGAAACGAGGAAATCATTGTCATAGGTTTAGTGTTAACGTAATGTGGTCTTACCATTCTATGGATGAGAATTGGTAAGTGATTTTGGAGGTCTCGTTTTCACGGGGAGAAACGAGGGAATCACTGTCATAGGTTTAATGTTAACGTAACAGCGAAATGCATATGTGGTCTTACCATGCTATGGATGAGAATTGGTAAGTGATTTTGGAGAGGGAATCAAATGGGAACAGGTCCCTAAGGATTTTTAGCAAATCCCCAGCTGTAAATGGGTTTGATATGCCTTTACCAACTACCGTTTGAGTCGGGCTAGCCATGCTATTCCCCTCAGCATGATGAGTTGTCGAGAACTTATGTTAGGCTTAAAGGCCAACATTTTCCTCTATCCTTAATCGTTAAGGATATTGGATCATCTAGTTAGCGTATGTGTAACCTTGATTCTCCTTTGAGACAACCAGTGTATGACCAGGTTCCTACCGGCTTTCGGTTGCATGATCTCGTTCGGAGGAAGAGAGAGGCTCTCTTTGTGTGTACCTTGAATATGAAGATCTTGATCAGAGGTGTAATGTTAACTTGATCATGAGAAGGATCCTTTATCAGGGATAATACTTCTTTAAGAACTTGCCATTGATCGGCATCATGAGTAAGTCGCCGTCTGAAGTCATAAGACGGTATGCTCTGTTTGAATAGACTGTTTCTATTACAAACGGTCCTTCCCATTTAGGCTGAAATTTGCCTTTGGTCTTGTGCGTCATAATCATCGGTCGTCTGACGGCTAAAACTAAATCTCCTTTCTGAAAGACTCTTTATTTGACCTTCTTATTAAGGCTTTTGAGATTTGAGGTTGATACAACTCGATGTGTTGCTGAGCTTGTAGCCGCTTCTCATCTAGGGCTTCGAGCTCTTGAAGGCGCAACCGATCATTGTCCTCCGATGTGATCTTTGTCGTTACAGTAACTCGTAATGACAGCGTCTGGATTTCCAACGGGATGACTGCTTCGCACCCATACACCAGAGAAAAAGACGTGTTGCCTGTCGAGGTTCGAACCGTGGTTCGGTATGCCCAAAGACATTCACTAAGCTTTTCGTCCCAATCTCGCTTATTCGAGGAGACGAACTTCTTGAGTAGCTTGATGATCGTTTTGTGAATGCCTCCGCCAAGCCATTAGCGGCGAGATTATAGGCAGTTGAAGTCACATTCTGGATTCGGTATTTATCGCAAACCCGATAGAATACTTGGCTTATGAATTGGGGACCATTATCATGGATGATCCGCCTAGGGACACCAAATCGATGGATGACATGGTGTTTGATGAAATTAACCATGTTAGAGGTTTTGACTTCAACCAGTGGTATAGCCTCTGCCCACTTTGAAAAGTAGTCGGTTATTGTCAGGATAAACCGGTGACCTCTTATCGAAGAGGGGCTGATTGGCTCGACGACATCGATTCCCCATGCTTCAAATGGCCATGAAGCAACTGTTGGGTGGAGCAACTCTGGAGGCCGGTGCATGAAGTCCGCATGAATTTGGCACGCTTTACACCTCCGTGCATATTGGATGGCATTGGCTATCATGGTTGGCCAATAGTATCTAAGCCTATGCAATCTGTCTTTAAGTTTTGGACCTGGCTGATGAGCTCCACAAATGCCGTCATGTGCTTCTTTAAGCATTTCCTGTGCCTCTGAATTGGAAAGGCAACGGAGGAGAACACCGTCATATGAACGACGGTAAAGTGTCTTCAAAGTTGGATCGTAGTAGAAACGGAGAAACCTTCGTCTGATAGATGCCGCCTCTTTAGGATCGTCTGGCAGCAGACCATGTAAAGCATAGTCGATGAGAGGAAATCGCCAATCTCTCGGGTCAAGATCCATGGAGACATTGTAGGCTTCTCGGGTTTTTAACATATGCTTAGAGCATACAAGGTGTCGAGTTGCCACTATGGGGTGATACTCGGTGTCGACTGGCAGCGCTAGTGTTATTGCTAATACAGCAAGAGCGTCCGCCTTGGTATTCTGAGATCGAGACACGTGCCCGACGTAGAAACCTTCGAACAAATTAGCAATTCGATGGCTGTATGGTAATAAGGCACCAAGTCTTCGTGACGAACCTCATATTTACCCTTAACCTGATTTATAATCAGCTTTGAATCGCCGTAAGCTTCAAGGTAGCGTACCCCCATTCCGTGGGCGAGCTGAAGGCCAATGAGCAGAGCATTATATTCCGCTACATTGTTAGAGCATGATTCCGTCAGAGAGAATGCTCTAGGAAGGACATGATTCTGTGGGGAGATAAACACAACTCCCACGCCGGCAATGATCTTGCCCTTAGGGCCTATTCGTGATGCTCCATCGAAGAACATCTGCCACACTTCATCCTCTGAAGTTACATTAGATTCGAAGACTTCATCTGGAATATCTTCATGAAGTTTCGAGTTTTCTGGGACTGGATGAGCAGCTAAAAACTCTGCAAGGGCGTGGCCTTTATCGCCTTTTGAGGTATAAAGGTCATGTCATATTTAGACAAAAGAAGCGCCCATTTAGCTAATCTTGAATTCAATGATCCTGGCTTCGTCATGAGAAGGCGCAAAGGATTCACTCTGGAGATGACATGTATGGTTTGGCCAACCAAATAATGTCGTGTCTTCGGAACGGCAAAGACAAGAGCTAAGCACTCCTTCTCGATAGGATTATAGCGAGATTCCGCCCCTATCAGAGTCCTGCTTAGATAATAAATGGCCTGCTCGTGACCATTGTCGTCCTTTTGAGCAAGAAGAGCACCAAGAGAATGGTCCATAGCTTTCACATAAAGCAAGAATGGTTTCCCTGACGTGGGAGCCACTAAGACTGGAGGTTTTGTGAGATATCTCTTGATGTCTTCATAAGCTTCCTGACAAGCTTGATCCATACGAAGGAAGCACCCTTCTTCAAGAGTCGAATGAACGGTTGACAGCGGCCTGAGAGATTTGCAATGAATCTTCTAATATAAACCAGTCTACCTTGCAAGCCTCTGAGCTCTTTGAGATTCCTTGGTGGATGCATGCTCTGAATGCCTTTGATTTTGTCTGGATCAAGATGAATCCCTTTTGATGTAACAATAAACCGAAGGAACTTGCCACTTGACACTCCCAAGAAGGATTTTGTGCGATTCATTTTCAGTTGATGAGCCCGCATTATGTCGAACACCGTTCTCAGGTCGCGAAGATGGTCGTTCTTATTGCGGCTTTTGATAGCAATGTCGTCGACATAGCATTCTACCATTTTTCGGAGATGGTCGCGGAAGATTGTACTCATTGCCCGCTGATAGGTTGCTCCGGCGTTCTTTAGCCCGAAGGGCATCACGTGTAGCAGTATACCCCCAAGGGTGTTCGGAACGAGGTATGCTTCTCGTCGTCGGGGTACATTTTGATCTGATTGTACCCTAAAAAGTCGTCCATAAAAGACATTCTTTCGAATCCACAGGTGTTGTCAATCATGACATCGTGATGGGCAGTGGGAATTCGTCCTTAGGACAAGCCGTATTAAGATCACGGTAGTCAATGCAGATTCGTATCTTCCCATTCTTCTTGAGGACGGGAACGATATTAGCAACCCAATCTGGATGTTGTTCCTCCCGTATGAAGTCACATTCAACGAGCTTATGGACTTCGGCTTCAATAGCTTCCATAATGTTTGGGCGAAACCGACGTTGTTGCTGCTTGACTGGCTTAGCGTCGGGCTTGATATTCAAACGGTGCATGGCTACTTGCGGATAGAGCCGGCCATGTCTTTGTAGTTCTATGCGAAGACGTCTATATACTCTTTTACGAGTATTATCAATTCTTCCTTTTCTGTAAGTGATAAGCTTTCACTTATAAAGATGGGCTTAGGGTGGTCTTGACTACCCAAGTTGACCTGCGTCACCTTGTCTTCAGTAGGTGGTTCGCGCAGTTCGAATCTTTTTTCCCATTGGAGATCTAATTGCTGGGCTCATGGTTCCTCATTGGTAGCTTCTGCAGGCTCCAATTGACTTCTTAAAATCATATTAACGGTGAGGTTTTCGAATATCATTCCCACACTAACATCTGAGTCCCACTCGGAGGACGAGGCTGAATGTGATGGAATTGGTTCATCGTCTGTGAATTGAACCGTTGCTGACGATGTGGGTGTAACGTATCCAACCCCCTGCGTATACTATCTATCATAGTATTTGCAGGCTTCCCTTTTGGTACAAAGTTACGCAGCAAACTACGCCTTTCTTTTCCAAAATTCAGGCCTTCTCCATGCTTTAGGTCGTATCTCATTTTCTTCATAATATGGCATGCCGGTTGCGCGTAATGGAAGAATTGTGGAGTGTTTGAGTCTGAACTTGAACTTACAGCCATGGGTCCCGTGGTTGGGTTCTACTACCGAAAATTATCGGTAACTGACCTTTTTTGGATGCGGGATCACCAAAACGGCCCCTCTGCAGATTCCATGGGCGTGCTGGACGCACTTGGTTTATGTAACGGTATGTGCAGAGGGCTATCCGTAATGGATTCAAACAACCCAATACTCGCAGGATAATCGAAAGAAATATTATCATTAATTACCCATTCAGCTTCATCTTCAGAAGGAGTATTACATTGGGGGTTATTAAGACATGCTATAATTGGTTCGCCAATCAAGATGGCTGGCATGTCTGCTTCAGATTCTGAATCGCCTCGTTGCCACTTTCATCTTCATCTGGCAATGGTTCTTTGGGTGTTCATCCACCGGCCTCTTGATACAGGAGAGCGTCAGTGAAGTAATTTTCCAACCCTTTGAAGGGTTGCTTTTCAGCAAAGACAGTCGTACTGTCGCGTCATCTTCAACATATTTGAAGCACTGGTGCAGAGTGGAGGGAACGATCCAGTTGGCGTGGATCCATGGTCGTCCTTGCAGCAGGTTTATATGATGGTGTCGGCGTCAATGACATAGCATGTCACTTCTGACTTTAAGCTCCTCGATTCGGCAACAGAGTCGAATTTTCCCAAGTTGATGACTACTCTCGGCATTGAAACCGTATATTGTAGCGGTGGTTGCGGACAACCTAATACAACGGTATACCGAGGAGTAAATAAACCTTTTGGGGATGATGCTGAGTGCGGACCCTGGGTCGACTTGTACTCTTTCAATGCATGTTGAACCGATATATCCAGTGTAGTAATGAGGTCGATCGTGCTTGTTGTCTTTGAGAAGCATATCTTTCGCTATGAGGTAATAACCGGTACTTTTGATTGCACATGATGGCATTCAGGGCACGGAGACTGGGCGTCATCTTTGGCGATTTCTGGTATGTACGTCAGGAATGATTCTGAATTAGCCAGGGCATCCCTGAGTGCTTCTCTTGTCTCTTTTAAGAGACGAAGGAGCTCGTGTATGGTAATACGGACTGGGATTTAGCCAACTGGGCCATATATCGAAACAAAAAGTGTGTCAAGCCCTGAGCTTGAAGGCTTCTTCTGGACATGGTCGAACCGACTTCCTTAGACTTCTCTTTTCCCTTCGTTGGGGTGGAAGCAAGTGCTGATACTTGTACTAACGTCGTCTGCTGTTGTATCTCGTCAGTAGCCTTCTATACTGCTTTAAATATGATTTTTCGGATCGAGTACCCTTCGGCTGAGGTACATCGGCCTGCGCTGCGCAAGCATGCTTTTCTCCTTCAGAGTCACTAAGGGAAGCTGACGTAAGATTGTAGTCGTCTGGCAGGATGGAGACGATATTGCAAGATTTGCCCTTTACTTGGGCCTCTTTGAATCGCACTGCACGTCTTGGACGAGGTCTGAGTGTATCCACATGACTTCCCCTGTCTCCAATGTCAAGGAATAAGATCTCTATTATCCTGAGTTTTAGCCGCAGGATGTTTGACTTCCAGCCGTGGCACAGGGACTGGATAGGTCCCGTCAGGAACTGTGACCTTTGGGGTTTGCTGAACTCGAGGGTCACCATATTGGCAGTGACTTTCTTCTGCTCTGACTTTAGTGTCAGGAACCGGCGTTGACCAAGGTTTGAATTCTATCTTTGAGGACATAGCACTTGTCGGTAGGATGGTGAATCATCCTGTGGTAGAGACAGTATTTGAGGTCATTGTGCGTCCTATCTCTTTGGGACGCCGAACCTCTGGCAGCTTCATTTTTATCCTTTGTGGAGTAAATGAATATTGTGACCACCTGATCGTCTCTCAAGGAATACTATTTTGGAGGGACTTAGACTCTTGTTTTGGAGCCGCTCTTCTTGGCTTTCGACTACACGTCCTCGGACAATTCTACGACATAATCTCTTTCCCTTTAGCTTGTGAAGACTGGGCTATGTCGCTACGTCCTTGTTTGTTCATACCCCATTTCCTTTAGGGGTAGAGGGTTCGAACTTTTAGCCGACTTTTCGGCTATCTCAGCTTGTTCGACCAGTTCTTTCCAGGTATGGGCTTTAACAGCCCCATGCGAACTTTTACTTGGTCCAAGAAGTTGTGCCTGAACGTCTGTAAGAGCAATGGGTAATGGCATCCCTGCTGGACACATCAAAGACAATTTTCTGAACCGCTCATGTAGCACGGACAGATTCGCCCTTCTTTTGCACGGTGGAGAGGAGCTTGTCATGGTTACCTCGGTCGTATCGTCCTCATAGAAACGAGAGAGGAATCGGGTTTCCAGGTCGATCCAGGAATTGACAGAGCCCAGAGGGAGATTTCAGAACCAGTCAAATGCCACCCCCTTTAAGGTGCCAATGAACAGCCTAGTCATGATGGCGTCGTTGCCTATAACATTACCAGTCTGAGACCGGAAATAGTAGATGTTCTGATTTGGTGAATGTTTTGCGCCGGAAAAAAGAAGAGGGAATTGTTGTAAAGATTTCTTTGAATCAGATGAAAAGATTACAACAAGACTTTTCCTTCCAGTTACAAGGGAGGGAGGATGTTGAAGCTTGAATCCCCCCTTTGTTTAATGCTGGGTTCTTCGTGTGGCGGTGGAGAGTGAATCTTGTTCTCCGTTGACCAGATGACCGTCCTGGACCGTCGGGGGTCTTCTCTTCGGTCGGTAGAAAGAGTAACTCAGCTCCGTCTACCAAAACTCTCAAAGAGGAGGTAGGCGAAGAGCGGCTAGTACTCAGTAAGCTCGCTGAAGAGTCTCCTCCCTCTGTCTGTTGCTGAAGTTGTGCTTCCCTCTTGATGATCCTCTTGCCTGGATTTGATCGATCTTGATGATGCCTTGACCTTCTAAATTCTCGACTTCTCCAAAGCTTCGATCTCTCCAAAAGCTCTCCAAAGCTCTCTAAAAGCTCCCCAAAAGCCCCAAAAGCTCCCCTGATAGCAAATAAGGCTATTTATAGGGGTCTCAGGGGGTGAAGGTGCCTCCTGAAAACGCTCCCGAATGAGGGGCCACTACCCGCTACATGCGCGGTGACTGGCCCCGCAATCAGGGCAGTTGCAACTGAGACGCGGGCGTTGGGCCAAACGCGCCTTAAAGTTTGAGACGCGGGCGTCGAGCCAACGCGCCTTAATGCTGAGACGCGAGCTTCGGGCCTTCACGTCTGGACGCTGAGGCGCGGGCGTCGGGCCGACGCGCCTTGATGCCGAGACGCGGGCTTTGGGCCGACGCGTCTGGTCGTTGAGACGCGGGTGTAGAGCCAACGCGTCTTAATGCTGAGACGCGGGACGCGGGCCTCGATTCCTCGCGTCTAGAGCTTGAGACTCTGCTTCCTTAATGGCTTGTCTGTTTAGTCATTTTTAGACAGCCTACAGAACCCCCTCCAAAGTTTCTGATATTCCGCAGTTGAATGGGACGGATTTCGGAATACTTTGGATCTTAGCCGTGTTCGCCTTTATGACTGGACTGTTGATGCTTCGGGCTTGATCTTATCTGGAATTGGTCTTCGTGAGTGTACTGTTGAACTCTTTGAAGCCGTCAGAGTTGATCGTGTTGAGTGTCTAGATACACAGTCTAGACCTCCCCGATTGCTTTTAGTCTGTCACGGGTGCGCTTTTGGCCGGGAGTGGTTGGTTGTCTGTTTGCGTCAGTGTACTGTTGAACTGACTTGCAGAAGCAGGAGACTGGACGCAGGTTCCTTTTTGAAAAAGCAGAGACTGCTTTAAAGACGCGACTTCCATGGGGTAGACGCGATGTTTGGCCCGTTTGAGGGGACGCGGACTTTGGAGAGACGCATCTCTTGAAATGCAGACGCGATTTTCTGGGTGCATTTATGATGATGCTGACGGGGCATGTCCACCGAAGAGCCGCGTACTTTGGGGCGCGCACCTGTGCCATGTCATGATTACGCCGCCAGCTGGCCTGGGGAAACGGCGAGATTTCGCCTCTTGGCGCGCGGATCTCCCGGTTCATTAAATGAACTGCTCCACGTGTCAACTTCTGACTTGTGGCGGGGTCGCGACGCATGATCTTCCCTGTTCAAACAATGATTTGGCTCCACGCGTCAGGCAGCGATTCGCTGCAGCGTTTATTGGGCCAAACGCTGCGTATCTTCGCGAATCTCTGTGCCTATAAAAGGCAACAGTTAGAGACAGACATCTTCTTCTCCGAACGCATTTGCTGAGAAAAGAGAGCTTCCCTCCTCTTGTTTGTTCATCTGTCCATTCGAACTCGGATTTCTGAACATCGATGGCTCCCAAGACGAAACCGACTGCATCATCCTCAAGGGCGACCGTCGCCGAGGCTGAGAGAGATGCTTCCTCTGCGCAGGAGGGTGTTTTCCGAGGTAAAAATGCACCTTCGGCGTGGGTTCCGCCATTAAAACATGTTCATAGAACCCTAAGAACCTTTAACACAAGATCGTGTTTGATTCTCGGACGCTGTCCTTGAGATGATAACCGGGGCGCGGGCCTGATGATCCGACGCTGGTGAACTCTGCATTCTGGATCCTTCACTTAGAACATTTCTAATTGTGAAGGTCTCTGGACGCGATTTGCAGAACGCGGATTTGATCCATGCGTTTTATGCCGCGTTTTGTGCCATCAGGCGCCGATTTGATGACTCTGGCGTCTGAGTCCAAGCACTTTGAAATTTCACAAGTCTTGGTTTGCAGAACGCGGATTTGATCCTTGCGTTCTGTGTCTTCAACCGCCGATTTTGTAGAATCTGGCGTTTGAGTCCAAGTACTTAGAATTTTCATAAGTCTTGGTTTGCAGAACGCGGCTTTGCAGGTCTGGACGCGGATTCGAAAAATTCCTGCGTCCAGTATCTCTTCTGCGTTTTGGTGCAAGTTCGCAGGTCTGGACGCGGATGATAACTCAGTGTCTCGGCTGCGTTTTGAATTATGAACACTTAGCGTCTTCCCTTATTTTTGGCAAAGTATCTGACCAAGTGTCTTTTCTTTTTGCAGTGCCGCATGTTTCAGGTTCACTTGCCAAGATGCACCACTTTGGACGCGTGGGTGGTGCCGACCGGGGCTTGACCTTTGTGCAAAGAATGAGTGTCCCCGTGACTGCTGACCAGTTACTGGATCGCAGGCTCTCTAATGTTAACAGGAGAACCTTTCGGGCACTTATGACCGATGCCGCACTCAAAACGGATGACGGCGTCAGGTTGGAGAAGCCTGCCTTCTTCTTTGGGGATCATATCTATGATGATGGCCGTCGTGTGTCTGAGGGGACCTATAAATGGCTCCGTGAGATAAAGGGCGGAAGATTCTTTCTTCCAGACATGGAGAGGATGTTCCCGATGTCCTACTTCCAACACATGTCTGTCCCCCGGAAGATGGAATGGGACATTTCCCAGTATATCCCTGAGATCGCCCTTGGTGACTTTGGCCTTCAAAAGGTAGACCGCCATGATAGTCATGACGGGTCAGTTGTCGGACTGTTCCCTGCGTCGTCCAAGCCTGAAATCCCAATTGGAGAGATCCCGGAGCTTGCTACCACCTTCCTCAATTCCTTCATAGAAGCAAGGGGTGACTATCCTGTCGACTTCCGTGCGTATGGGTGGGTCCACTCTCCAGGGAACTACTGGTGGGGCAGGATGGTGGGTTTTGTCCTTACCAATCTTGAGGGACCGCTGAAGCGTGTGGGGCTGTACCCAGCAGTCAGGGCCGTGCAGTGGGGCGTCCCGATGAGTTCTCATAACTTCTTTGGGATTCTGGAGCGCTACAATCCTCGGACGGGGACATTCTTTACTCCGGTCGGAGAGATGGGCCTTGCCCTGCACGAGTTGTATGAGGTCTCCGGGTTGTCGTCAGGGGACATTCCTTACGAGGAATTTGTCCCAACCACCAGGGAACTGCGCCTTTTGGAAAAAGAATCTCCTCAAGTGTACGAGACCTACTGGGAGGTGATGTGCCATTTCTACATCTGCGGCCAGACAACTGCCTGGAGGTCAGGAGGCGTCAAGCAACTATCCTGGGCTGATTATCTGTTTAATAATGTCAGCAATAAAGATCTCCCAGTAATCCGACTAGCTCCTAGTTCTGGTGGGGAAGTTGAAGACAGGATCGACGCAGCTTCTGACAAGTTCTATACCACGGAGTCGAACGAGGACGGCTTCGACCCTGACCTGGTCTTTGAGAGCTTTCACCATCAAGCCCGGACCCCTATTTCTGATCAGGCGCTGTTGGCGGGCTTCCTGATGTTGTGGCTGAAGAGGTGTGTGGTGCCCACGCTACCACATGAAGTTATTGTGGCAGATGTGGTATACCCGGCGGTACTCTTGGCTCATGGCCACCCCATAGCCCTTCTTCCAGCCGTGGTGGCTGGTATTCAAAGCGGGCTGCGGGTGCTGACCAAGAGCTTCTGCGAACCCCCAAAGACTGCTAATTCCCGTGGGGAGCCGTATACCGACTCAGAGGGGAACCCGACGGTGAGGTACCCCAACCCGCGAATTGAGCTGCCTTACACGTACCTCATGGCTTGGTACGTGATGCATTGTCCATCTCTAATGACGGCGGCGCGTGGGAGCATGGATCATATCCCATTTGTGCAACGGCTGGAACGTTCGGAGTGGCATGACACCTACCTGTATTACATTAGGAAGCGTCTTTCCTGTGCCACGAACTATCAGCTTAACCGTTGTTTTCCAGAGGTTCAAGGTGCAGCCCCCGGGGAGCTGTTCACGGATGTCGCTGGGCGGGATGACTTCTCGCAATTGCCTGCTGGAGCCTTCTGGTGGTTGATCAACATACGACCAGGATATGTGCTGTTTCGCCAAGGGACTTCCTGCACTATCGAACCGTATATGCCAAGTCGTTTTGCCCGACAATTTGGCTATGATCAGCTTTACGTCGGGAATCCCAATGCTCAACTTGCCTTTGACGGGAACCTGTTCGAAGGCGCTCGGGCTTGGTATTACAGTGTGGCTGGAGGGACGGGAGCAACGTTCCATCTACCCGACGAGGCGCCTAAGTGCCGTATGAGCTTCAGCTTCTGTACTTGGTACTCCCAAGCCGGCCAGACGCCAGATCTTATTCCGGAGTCTTCATGTCTTGAGAGTATCAATGCCAGTCTCGAGGAGAGGTCTGAATCCAGTAAACGTACTAAACTCCTCGACCAGTACCTGAAAGCTCAGAGGGAGGTCGAGAAACGATCGAGGAGGGAGCCCCCAGTAGTGAGGGCGGCACCGCGACCGGCAAGGGCAAAGCCGCAAGCGACGAGGGCGGAGCCACCAGCAATGAGAGTGGAGCCGCGACCGGCAAGGAGGTCGAAGCAATTGGCGAGGAAGCGTCGTCGACGCTCTGCTTCTGTAGTTGAGCCTGCCCCAAAGAAGGCTCGGAGGGACTTAACGGCTGAAGTCTCTCAATCCAGAGCTATCTCTGCTGGAGTTGAGGTTCCTCCTGAAGGTGTCCCTGTTAGAGTTGAGGAACCGCTGGAAGATGAAGATTTTCCAAGCTTGGTCCGTGCTCCTAGGTCACGCAGCAAGACCATGGAGGAAGGGGAGCTTGTTGAGCGACCCCTTATTGCTGGTGATGCTGAGTCACCGGAGGTTGACATAATGGGCGAAGAGGATGTCGAGATTCCAGGAATCTCAACTCAGCCCGAGTTTCCTTCTGCTCATGAAGGGAGGACGAGGTACAGCAGCCGGGGTCTCCTAGTGTCTTTATTTCCAATCCTCGGGCAGTCGACCCTAGTCCTACCACTGGGGTGATTGGGGGTAAGGCTCCTGTTGCAGAGCTTCCTCGCGTGGCGCTATCGTCTTCTTCGTCATCGGGAGAAAGTGACTTTGAAGATGAAGTCGACCATGGCGATGAACCCGCTCTTCCTGACCCGAGTAAGTTCTCACACATCTCGGAGGAGAAAATATACGGGGGTGAATCATCGACTGCGTTACCGCTGGCGATAATCCCTGCTGAAGGTACAACTTCCTCGCATGTCGAGGCGATGGAAACAGAGTTGACCCAGCCCAAGGGGATTGAGGCTTCGGCCGCTGAGATAACCTCGGAGGGGGTAGCTGTTGAAGTTGGGGAGCCTTCCCCTTTGCCAGGAGGGGAAACAACCATTGAGGCTGAGGAGGCTCTCACTCCGCCGGTGGAGAAGGCTACTGCTGAAGCTGGGGAGACTCCCATTCTACAGGACTCGACACTCTGGACCTCGAACCTAGTAAGGCAGCTCTGACTGAGGGGGCTCAGGTGGGGAGTCCGACGATCGGCACCCTTCCAGGAGGCCACACAGCTCAATTCTCGGTGGAAGTTTCTGAAGAGGTTGTGCTTACAACTCCTTCATTGGTCGTGGAAGCTCCTGCAGAGGCAGCGCTCCAGGAAGCGCCAGTGGGTAGTCTTGCTCTTGCCACATCGACGGCCGGCACGGCTCTTGTGCGAGAAGACCCGCCCTATATCCCTTATCCCGTGACAGAAAAAGGGTCGGGAAGCTTCTTAGGTGGTGAAGACATGGGGGAGCTGGCACGTCAGATGGTGCAACAATTCTTCACCTCGATGGGATCATGTATTGATCTCATCTTCCGTGGACACAGCACCTTCCAGTTCGCCCAGAGGCTTCTTGAAAATATGGCCGTGAGCGTCGAATTGGCGGGAGGCCCTTCACTTGCCAGGGCATGCCTACGGGTGGTAGAGCAACTTGGAGATAACCTGCGGGAGCTGGAATCTTTGGAAGATGCTGGCTCTTTTGATGAAGCCCAGGCCACCTTGACTAGGCTCCTAGCTGATCAGGAACGGGAGCGACAGGAGGCGGAGGCACAAATCGCTGCCGAGGTCCGTGACCTTGAATATTCCAAGGCTGAATTTCAGAAATTAGCCGGAGATTCGAGGGAATCTGAGCTCAGTGTGCAGAGCACGGAGCAAGTCATCCTCAGAACTCGGGACATTATCGCCAAGGCGGAAGCTGTTCTTGCGCTAAATGAGGAGAAACTTGTTTCCCTCAAGAAGGAGCTTGAGGAGCAACGGGCTGCTACGGCGCGTGCTGAAGAGAGTCTATCCCTACAATCTTCCAGGGTGGAATCTTGCGGATGCAGCTGGCTGCCAGAAATTTCTTATCTGAGGCGGAGCTGCGGGACCGGGCTATCATGGAGGCTGAGAGGACGCGCCAGCATGAGATTCACCGCCTTAGGGAACAAATCCGTTCCTTGGCGCACCAGGACATTTAGCCTTCTTTTCTTTTTTTTCTTTTTGTAAAGAAAAGGGACACTCTATTTATCAAGAGTGTTTGTATCCACTTCTATCATTTTTTGATATAATAGAAGTTTTCTTTAAAGCTTTTGTCCCAATTTCTTTGTCCTGTTGTGGATGAGTCCAACTCTTGATCACTGGTCGTGATTACTGAACTTAGGTAGGACTAAGTTCTTTTAATGAGACGCGGTCTTGGCGAGACGCGGCATTAATCCCATAGAATGAGACGTGGCATCAATCTATGGGGACTTAGATTTCACCAAGCCTTTGACGAGACGCAGCGTCGATCACAGGGTGAGACGCGGTCGTCAGTCTACCGGAACTTAGATTTTACCAAGTCCTTTTACTGAGACGCAGCGTCAATCATAAAGTGAGACGCGGTCATCATTTCATAAGAACTTAGATTCTACTAAGTCCTTTTGATGAGACGCGGCGTCAATCACAAATCGGAACGCGGTCTCCTTGATGAGATGCGGCGTCAATCAAAAGATGAAACGCGGCATTGATCCGTAAAGTAAGACGCGGCTGTCAGTTCTTGGGGTGAGACGCAGCGTCAATCACAAGGTGAGACGCAGCTCTGAATAACGCAAATCTGTCTTGCGCGGATCGGGCAGACGCAAGAGATGCAGCCTTATCTGCTGAAGGGACGCGGCTTTCCCATCTGCGTTTAATGTGATCTGACTCAAGATTTTAGGAGATCTTTGCTCGTCAGGTCTTCACTGTCGATTGGGATTCCGAGTCATCCGTTGATTCCCAAGGCAGTTATCCACGCGTCAACTCCTCATTGGACTCAGGAGTTACTGCCCTTAAATGCAAAACCGATGCGGGCGGTTGAAAACCGGCGCTTGCGACGGTTCCCAAAGCGGCGTTCCACGCGTCAATCCTTCACTGGGCTTTGACAATCGTGCGTGACGGTTCCAATTAACGCCTCATTAATGGCAGTTATTAGGGCCTGCCTATAAATAGGGTGCGCTCCCCTTCTATAATCCAAGCTTGGATTATTTCTCTTTGGATTGCTCTGAGAAGTCCCACCTTCTTCAAAAAAGAGTGTCTTGATAGGGATTCCGTCTCCATGGATGAAGGTAATTCCGAGGATGAAGATGACCCAGAGTTCTCACGCTTCGGTTTGGTCTCTTCAAGAAGAACCCTTTCTCGGATCATCTTGGACGCCTGCGTTTGGGTGCAGAGAGGCCAACTCTGGCCAGAGGTCTCTGCTGGTATGTCCCCCGATGATGTGTATAGCCTGAACTTTGGCATAACCGTCTGAATGAAGTCCCGGTGCATTCCTTCTCTGGAATTTGTGCCAGTGACTTGACTTCTCTGAACGCGGGCACTTGACGCTGGCTTTGCCCATTGCGTTTCATGGCCACTGCCTTGGCGCGTTTCAGACCTGAATCTTGCAACTCTGTTCACCCAACAGAGAGATGGCAATTTTTGGCGTTCTGAAATTCTTTGCGTCTGATGCATTAGGCGCGGGTACAAACTGAGACCGCGTTTGAATCCTATGCGTGGCGCAGTTTGACTCGCGTCTGTTTGACTGCGCGGGTCATTCTCGCGTCTGAAGTCTTGAATGGCTGCCGCGTTCTGTTACTCAGTTTCCTTTATAAAAATGTACTGAGTTCCAGATTTTCTGACTCTTTTTATTCTTTGCAGGTTGGCTTGATGTCCTTTTTCAGGTTCGCTGGGCCCCAGAAAGAATATACCGGCTGGCGAACTTGCTCCACGTTCGTTTGTGAGAGATTAAATTATGGTCCTCGTCGTTTGTGAGAGATTAAATTATATCTCTGACGAGGACCCAACCCTCGCCAAGGTCTCTTCAGATCTGGTGTAAGAGACGGATAGGCTGAGTATCGGCGAGGGTGGTCCGGCAGTTGCGGCGGCGGATGAGATCCTCTTCCTCTCCCTACCCCAGAAGTGACATCAAGGACATTCCGTTGGATGGCCTGCTGGGGAAAGGGATGGTGATGAATGCAGGACTTTCTGCTGCCGCTGGACCTAGTGGAGGGTAGCATCCTTTGTGATGACTCCTAAACTTCCTCTCTCACCCTAGGAGTGACTCCATGTTCGTTGGATGGTCTGCTAGGGAAAGAGACGCGCCTGAACGAAGGGTTGCAGGACCTTCTGTTGCCACCGGACCTCAAGAACACCATTGCTCTTAGCTTAATCAGCTAGGGCGCTTTCGACTTTTGCGTCATTGCCATGGCGCAATCGGTTCCAATTGTGCACCTGGGATCAGATGCGGTTTCAAGGAGTGAGTACGGCCTCTGAGAGAGAGAGGGACTTCTTTGTACTCCTTAATTGTATCACTCAATCTTATTGTATAAGAGAGCGTTTTGTATCACTTTCATATGCTTGAATATCAATAAAAGTGACACTTTTCTTTTTGCCTCTTTCTGTTGTCTTGAATGTTTTGTTTTAGAAGCAAAAGAATGATTTTGGTGGACCCGCCACTTTATAAAAGAAAGTGACAAGTAGAGTGTGTACCCCCAGAGAAGGTGAACTTTTATCAAGGATTTGGGATTAACTTGATTTAAGATCAGCTGGGGATTTTGATGGAAGCATTGTTTATCGGTGTAGTGTTAACCAACAATGCCTCCAAAATGAATTTGATACTCGGTTGGGGAGAATATCAAATGAAACTAGACTCGTGGGGAATCTAGTGAGATTTTTACCGTTAGAGGTGTGATATTAACTTAACGGTTTAGAAGTAGTCTTGTCAGAAGTGTAATATTAACTTGACAAGGACGTGAGTTAGAGGTGTGATATTAACCTAACTCATCAGCATCTCAGTTTTATTTGGGAAAACTGAGGGTGTCACTGTCATAGGTGTGATGTTTAACTTAACAGTGATAGTAATGCTAGAGGTGTAATGTTGAACTTGGCATTGGTCGTCTCGGCTTAAAGAAGTCGAGGAAAGGTCATAGCCATAGGTGTATTGTTGAACTTAGCAATGACTCGGATGCTAGAAGTGTAGTGTTAACTTGGCATCGTCCGTCTCGGCTTGGACAAGGAAGTCGAGGAAAGGTCATAGCCATAGGTGTATTGTTGAACTTAGCAATGACTCGGATGCTAGAAGTGTAGTGTTAACTTGGCATCGTCCGTTTCAGCTTCGATATGGAAGTCTGAAGAAAGGTAACTGTCAGAGGTGTGATATTAACTTGACAGACACTCGATGTACCGCTTAGAGGTATAATGTTAATTTAAACAGTAGTTTGTCAGAGGTGTGATATTAACTTGACAAGAATTTGCTTGCGATAGGAGCAATTTGAGGACCTGTCATTCTATTGATGAGAATTGACAAGTAGAATTTGAAGTGCCAGAGGTATAGTGTTAACTTGGCAAATTTGAGAGTTTGTTACTCTATGCAGAGTTAACAAGCCAGGTTTGTACTCGACGAGGAGTATTCATTACTAGAGGTATAGTGTTAACATAGTAATGATTGCATTTTGTGGTCCTACCATTCTATGGATGAGAATTGGTAAGGGATTTTTGGAGGGAAGAGTGGAATCAAGTCCACTTAGGATTTTTAGCAAACCCTCAGCTATCAACGGATTTGAGGTGCCTTTACCAACTACCGTTTGGGTTGGGCTAGCCATGCTATTCCCCTCAGCATGATAAGTTGTCGAGGACTTATGTTGGGCTTAAAAGCCAACATTTTCCTCTATCCTTAGCCGTCGGAGGCGTTGGATGTTTTTGATCAGAGGTGTATTTTTTAACTTGATCGGCAGGATTTTTAGCAAACCCTCAGCTATCAACGGATTTGAGGTGCCTTTACCAACTACCGTTTGGGTGGGCTAGCCATGCTATTCCCCTCAGCATGATAAGTTGTCGAGGACTTATGTTGGGCTTAAAAGCCAACATTTTCCTCTATCCTTAGCCGTCAGAGGCGTTGGATGTTTTTTGATCAGAGGTGTATTTTTAACTTGATCGGTGGAAGAATGCCATCTAGGGATAGTATTTCTTCAGGAATTTGCCATTGATTGGCATCATGAGTGTATCGCCATTTGAGGTTATGAGGCGATACGATCCATTTGAGTAGACTGACTCTACCACAAACGGCCTTCCCATTTGGGTTGGAATTTTCCTTTCGTCTTGTGCGTCATGACCATGGGTCTTCGGACAGCTAAGACAAGGTCGCCTTTCTTGAAAGTTCGCGCTTTGACTTTCTTGTTGAAGGCTCTGGTGATACGAGCTTGGTAAAGCTCGATTTGTTGTTGGGCCTGCAAACGCTTGTCGTCTAAGGCTTCCAACTCCTGGAGTCGCTGCTGATGCTTCTCCTCAGTTGTCATTTCCGCTGTCAAGGCGACGCGTAGAGAGGGAATTTGTATTTCCAATGAAAGGACGGCTTCGCATCCGTATACCAAGGAAAATGGCGTGGCTTTAGTTGGGGTTCGCACCGTTGTGCGGTAGGCCCATAAGCATTCACCCAGCTTGTCGTCCCAGTCTCGTTGACTTTTCGAGATGAACTTTTTGAGAAGCTTGCCAATAGTCTTGTTGAAGGCTTCTGCAAGACCGTTAGCAGTAGGATAGTGTGCCGTTGAGGACACACTCTGGATTCTGAACTTCGCGCAGAATCTCTGGAAGGCCTGGCTGATGAACTGGGGTCCATTGTCATGGATGATACGCCGAGGCACACCGAAGCGGTAAATAACGTGATGTTTCACGAACTTGATCACGTTGGATGATTTTACCTCCTTCAAAGGGATAGCTTCGGCCCACTTTGAGAAGTAATCGGTTATCACTAGGATGAACCGATGTCCCTTTGATGATGGTGGGCTGATAGGACCAATCACGTCCATCCCCCACATTTCGAACGGCCAGGTAGAGGTCGTAGAGTGGAGGTATCCTGGTGCTTGATGGATGAAATCGCCATGTATTTGACAGGCGTGACATCTTTTGGCATAGGCAACAGCATCGGCAACCATCTTGGGCCAGTAGTAACCCAATCTTTGGAGTCGGTTTGCCAGCTTCGGGCCAGGTTGATGAGCTCCACACGTACCATCGTGGGCTTCTTTCAACACTTCGTGGGCTTCTTTTGATGAGAGGCACCGGAGCAGGATCCCGTCATGCGATCTATGATACAATGTTCGCGAAATCGCATTGTAGTAGAATTTGGGGGCTTTCCTCCGAATGGCGGCCGCCTCCTTGGTGTCTTCGGGCAGAATGCCGTATAAGACAAAATCAATGTAGGGGAATCGCCAGTCTTTAAGCCCTGAAGCGGTCGACACTTCAAGTGTTTCCTTGTCGTGATGGTCTCCCGTTGACCCTGGACAGTCCCCGAGGGGAATTTGGACAGTATAGGTCGTGGCTATAGACGAATACTTTCTCCATTGCTCCAGCTGGAAGAGCTAAGGAAGCAGCGAGGGATGCGAGTGCATCCGCATGTGCATTTTGCCTGCGCGGTACATGGTCGATGTAGAAGTTTGAAAACCTTTCGGCCATGTGAATTGTCGCGTTGTAGTAGGGTACTAGATCTTCATGTCTGGCCTCGTACTCTCCGCGAACTTGGCTGACGATGAGTTTAGAGTCACCGTAAGCCTCGAGATTTTTAACGCCAATCTCATCGGCGAATTGCATCCCAATCAAAAGAGCGTTGTATTCCGCCACATTGTTGGAGCAGGGCTCGGTTAACGAGATAGCTCGGGGAATCACATAATTTTGTGGGGAGACGAGTACTACTCCTACCCCCGCTACTATGTGTCCCTTCGGGCTTGTCCTTGATGCACCGTCGAAGAAAAGTTGCCATACTTGACTTTCGAACGATGTCTGAGTCAGGTAGACTTCGGCGGCCTCATCTGGGAGATCCTCATAGAGTTTGGCTGCCCTTGGATCTGGGTGCTCAGCTAGGAAGTCCGCCACCGCTTGTCCTTTAATGGCTTTGGGGTAGGAAGTGCATCTCATATTGAGAGAGCAATATAGCCCATTTCGCCAGTCGGCCGTTCAATGATGAAGGCTTTGTCATGAGTAACCTCAGGGGTTGACTTTGGATATGACATTTATGGTTTGGCCCACCAGATAGTGTCGCATTTTCTGAATAGCGAACACCAGTGCCAAACATTCCTTCTCGATCGGGTTGTACCGATGTTCGGCTCCGATCATCGTTCTACTTAGGTAGTGGATTGCTTGTTCTCGCCCTTGGTCATCATTCTGAGCTAGTAGAGCTCCCAAAGAATGATCCATTGATCGGACGTACACCAGGAAAGGCTTTCCGGATACCGGAGCTGCAAGGACTGGTGGTTGGGTGAGGTAGTGTTTGATCTCCTCAAACGTTTTTTGACAAGCGTCGTCCCAAATGAATGAAACACCCTTTTTCATCAGCTTGGCGAAGGGTTGGCATCTCCCGGAAAGGTTTGATATGAACCTGCGGATGTACGCCAATCGTCCTTGTAATCCCCTGAGCTCCTTGAGGCTCCTGGGGGGTTGCATCTCTTGGATAGCGCGGACTTTCTCTGGATCCAAATGGATTCCTGTGGAAGTCACCACAAAACCCTAGGAATTTGCCGCTGGCTACCCCCAGGAAGGACTTGGTGGGGTTCATCTTCAATTGATGAGCCCGCATGATGTCGAAGACCACCTTCAGATCGGCTATGTGATCTCCTTTAATGCGACTTTTCACCGCGATGTCGTCGACATAACATTCCACCGTTTTGCGTATCTGCTGATGGAAAATGGCATTCATGGCCCTTTGGTAGGTTTCCCCCGCATTCTTTAGACCGAAGGGCATGACGGTGTAGCAATATACCCCTAGAGGTGTCCTGAAGGAGGTGTGCTTTTCGTCATCGGGATACATCTTGATTTGATTGTATCCTGAGAATCCGTCCATAAAGGACATTCGCTCGAATCCACAAGTGTTGTCAATCATGACATCCGTGATTGGCAATGGGAATTCGTCTTTGGGGCAGGCCTCGTTTAGATCGCGGAAGTCGATGCAGATCCGGATCTTCCCGTTCTTCTTGGCAACGGGTACGATATTGGCTACCCAATCGGGATGCTGTTCCTCCCTGATAAAGCCGGAGTCAATAAGCTTCCTGACTTCTGATTGGATTGCCTCCATTATTTCGGGACGGAACCGTCGCTGCTGTTGTTTGACAGGTTTTACATCCGGATTGATGTTGAGGCGGTGCATAGCCACTTGAGGATCAAGTCCAGGCATGTCCTCGTAATTCCAGGCGAAGACGTCTATATACTCTTGTACAAGAGATATAAGATCCTTCTTCTCCGAAGGTGACAGGCCGTCACTTATGAAGATGGGTTTAGGATTGGCTTCATCCCCTAGGTTGACTTGAACAACCTTGTCTTCTGTGGGTGGCTCACGCTGTTCAAAGCGGATATCCCAAAGAGCATTCAAATGTTTGATCCAAGGGTCTGTATCAGATTGGATCATTTCTTCATCTTCATCCTCCAGATGGCTTGTCGAAACCATGTTTACTGAAAGCCCTTTGAAGATGTTGCCGACACTAACATCTGATTCCCACGACGACGTGTCTGATGAGCAGTCATGACTTGACAGTCTCTCCGAATCAGAGGCTGATGGCACTGGAGTTGATATATAGCCCAACCCCCGGCGCGTCTGATGATAGTAATCAGGGGTTTTCCCTTTCGGTACAAAGGATCGAAGCAGTGTTCTTCTTCCTTTTCCGAAGTTCAACCCAGGCCTGTTGGTTAGATCATACCCCATGCGCTTCATCATCCTGAGCGTTCTCGGTTCATAATGATCGAACTGAGGGGATTCATCCTCACCTTCCGATTCTTCGTGGGGCATTGGTTCAGACGCGATTCGCCCAAACAGTATTGGTCTTTGGCCTTTTCGTCTGGCTGGAACCATGAATACAGACTCTTGCGCGTCTCCATTATCCTGGTACGTCCCGAAGGATGATTTTATTGGTACATGCAATGATGTCAAAGCATCCATTGCCGACCAGACATCCTCATCTACGTCGGTACTAGTATCCGACGGTATTGAATCAGACTCACACGCAGGGAAATACGCGAAATCTAAATCTTCATTAATATACCAACCGCCTGCATCGTCGGTGGTATCAACATCGAGCTTATTAGTGCTCTTTACAAGTGGTTCCAACTCCCACAGGCACTCTTCTTTCTCTGGCTCAATGTCAGCTTCATTACCAGAGTCTGGCTCCTCTGGTTGTGGGGTTTCATTAGTCTCCTCCGGATCCTGATATAAGAGGGAGTCCGTGAAATAATTTTCAACCCCTTTAAACGGATGCCTTTCGGCAATCAACGTTCGGACCTGTCCACTCTCGTCAATGTATTTCATGACTTGGTGGAGAGTAGAGGGAACGATGGAATTGCGGTGAATCCATGGTCGTCCCAGCAACAGGTTGTAGGAAGTGTCCGCGTCAATGACGTAACACGTCACTTCTGACTTGAGGCTCCCGATCTGGCATTTGAGCTTGATCTTCCCCATCGGGCGGGAGCTGTTGGCATTGAACCCGTAAATAGTTGTCTGGGTAGGGCTCAGACGATGGGTAGGAATGCCTAGAAACTGCATAACCCGGCGAGGTATGATGCTTAGCGCAGACCCTGGGTCTACCTGGATGCGGTTCACCTCGGATGACCCAATATACCCTGTGAAGTATAGGGGTCGGTCATGCTTCCCTTTAACCTGCATGTCATCTGTTGTGAAGGTGATGCAGGGAGCATTTGGGGAGGTGTGGAGGCAATCCTCTACATCTTCCTCCCTTGGCACGCGGGTCATAAAGACCTCAGCATTTGCCAAAGCTTCTTGTAGAGCCTCTCTGGTTGACTTTGATAGCCTCAGGAGCTCATACAAGGTAATGCGTGCCGGGATGTTGGCTAATTGAGCCAAGACATCAAAACTGTAAGGTGTCGAGGATCCTTCCGTTACACCTTTCGCAAGAACTCGAGAAAACCGAGTTTCTTTCTGTTTCTCCCCAGGCTGTTTAGAGGAGGGCTTTGCTGGCTCTGCAGCTGGTTGTGGAGGAGCTATGGCTGTCTCGCCATACTGTTTCAGGTATGCCTGCCCCGAACGGGTTCCTGCCGTTGGTGGGTTGGGTTCCGCGGCCAGGACTATTGTCTCCTCTTCCGAGTCAGTCAGCGAGGGAACCTCAGTATCTGCTTCTCGGGAGGAAGCGCATATCACATGGCAAGATGAAGCCTTCCCTTTGCCTTTGACTTCCTATTGGTCACAGTCGTCCATTGTTGTTCGTCGACGAGGTCAGGGTGGACCCACATGATTTCCCCTCGAGGTGTAGGGACGGGTACCAAGCCTTTCTCCCGCTGCTGATGAGGGTCTGTGTTGACCACCCTCAGTTCTCCTTTCGGGACAGAGATTACCCCCACGGGTGTCGGGGGTCGTGTCCCAAACTGGAGAATCGACGTCATGTTGGCCGTCATCTTCTTCTGCTCCGGTCGGAGTTTTAATACCTCCGCGTCAATCAGAGCTTGAAGGATGTCCTTAAAGACGTAGCAGCTTTTGGTAGGATGTCCGAGCATCCTGTGGTATAAGCAGTAGGTGGGATTGTCGGTCTTGCCGACTTCCTCCGGGCGCCTAATTTCAGGGAGCTTCAGTCGATTGCTCTTGTTGAGTAGCTTGAAGAGCGAATCGACGTGTTCCTCTTTGAAGGAATACTGCTTGTTGGGGCGTGGCTGGCTTGAAGAGCCACTTGCCCTGCCTGTTTGAGGTTTGGTGGGAGATTTGGTCTCCGTCGCCAAATTATCCTTCCGCTTCGTCTGGAGGGAGGTGTCTGGTGCACGCCTTGTCGACCTCTCTGGCCTGGGCTTGCCTTCTTCCGCTCTGACGCGGGCGACAATCTCCTCAGCCTGTTCACCTTGCTGGACTAATTGTTTCCAGGTGCGGCTTTCAGCAACTCCTATTTGAGCAAGGAGTGAGGTTTGGAGATTATGGCGACATGTTTCCACCAGGGTGGCCTGGGTCATGCCGCTTGGACATCGGAGTGCCATGTTCTGAAATCTTTCTACGAAAGACTTGACGGACTCTCCCTTTCGCTGTTTTGTAGCTAAAAGGGTAGGCATTGTGACTTCGGAGTCATCTTCGAAGAAGCGTGTCAAGAACAGCTTCTCTAGATCCCCCCAGTTCTTGATAGAACCCTCCGGGAGCTTCATAAACCACTCAAAAGCCAACCCTTTCAGGGTGCCGATGAACAGTCGCGCCAGGATGGCGTCATTATCTACCACATTCCCGGTCTGGGATTTGAAGTAGTAGATGTGCTGGTTGGGTGACCCCTTTCCGTCGAATGCTTGGAGGGTTGGAGCCTTGAACTTAGGAGGGTATGGAACTAAGTCCCACTCAGCCGGATAGGGCCGGACCACTCCTGCTTCTTGGAGGTCCTTGCGATTGGCAAGGGCCTCGAGGCGTCGTTCCAATTGACTCACCCTCTTAGCATGAGTCTTCTCCTGGTCTTGGTCGCTTCTTGCCTGCGACGAGGGCTTGGACACATCCGAGGTAGATCGTCGTGTCTCGTCAGAAGATTCGGAGGGTGGGCTTCCTCCCTTTCTCCCTTTCCCCTTTGGTCGTCTAGGAGGAGATCTCGCTCTTTCTTCAAGCAATTTCTCAAGCATATGCTTAAGGGAGTCAATGGATCTCTGTTGAGAGGCGATTATATCCATCTGGTGCTTCTGCGTCTGTTCTAAACGCCTGATCGTCTCCTCAGGAGTGTCGGCCATGTAGGCGGAAGCCTCCTTCTCGACGGAAGAGTTTGAAGCCTGCGACTCCACTATAGCGGAGTGAGAACCACCCATTCTAATGCCGCGGGCTAAGGCATTATAGTCAATTGGGGGAATGGCCCCTGTCCGGGTGCGAGTGTGTTGATACACCCCCTCTGGTTCAGAGTCAGATTCCTCTGAGTTGACCATTAGTTGTTTTCCCTTGCTTCTGCTAGTCATGTTTGCAGTAAGCTCCGGGTATTCAACATCTGAGAAGGTTCTCCTCCTGTGGGAGCGTCTTCTTTTGGCTGACGGGGGAATCAGGGTCAGCTGTCGAATTAAAGATGGCTGGTGCACGCCTGACTCGCAATGGCATCCAGAGAGCATCTGGATGAGCTGTTGACAGCAGCATGGAGAAGTGGCCTGATTGGCATTCCTTTTCCTTGTCAAATAATCCCTCAGATCCGTGGGAGAGGGATTAAATAGACTAGCCTCGCGACGTGGAAGACGGGAGGAAGTCATGCGCTGTGCTGTCTGGACACAGGTTTCAGAAACGCGGCTGTCGCGTCGTGGCTGCGTCACGCGCGTCTGGTGTCTCTGTTGATATGAGACGCGACTTTCGCGTTGCTGTCTGCTGCGTTGGAGCAGAGAGACTTGGGAGAGAGTGGGCTGCTGGGCCCCACGCCTGCGGGCGCGTGCTTCCTGCGTTTGACAAGACGCAGAAGCTTCGCTTTGGCGTTTGGCAAGTTGGTCTCCAGAAGGCTCAACTTGGGGAGTCTCGCGTTTGGGTCTCCAAACGCGGATCTCTCGCACTGGACAAGGTGCGGGCAAGGCATCGGATCGTGCGCTGCGTCCAACCCCAGTCAGAAAACCAACGGTTCCGACTGAGTGTTGATGCGCGCGTCTTCTCTGTCGACGCTCGGCATTCCGATTGCGTCGTGGAGAAGAGAGAAGCCAACAACTTCCTGGTTTGTAGAACCAGGGGTGTTTGCCACGCGGGTCTCCTGAGAGACGCTGACGCGGGCGTTCTGTGCGACACGATCGATCGCACCAGTAGATGTGCCGGGGACCACGCGGGCCTTCAGAGAGGCGTTGGCGCGTGTGTTCTGCGCGACGCGGTTGATCGCAGCAGAGGTGTCTGAGGTTACGCGGGCCTTCTGGGAGGCGTCGGCGCGTGAACTAAACTTGGCACAGTGGGCAGCAGGAGCACCCGACAGAGCCTCAGATTGGGCTTCAGGGGGTTGTCCACTTGAGACCCTGCGGCAAACGCGGGTCTTTGGGCTCTTGGAGCCAGAAGAGAGGAACTCTTCATACTTCGCCTGGTCGAACTCGACGACGAGTGATTCGACCATTTTCCCTTACGGAGAACGTCATCTTGCACCACGGTGCGCTCGTCAGTAACGAAGGTAGTCCCCAGCGGAGTCGCCATCTCTTGTTTTGCGCCGGAAAAAGAAAGAGGGAATTGTTGTAAAGATTTCTTTGAATCAGATGAAAAGATTACAACAAGACTTTCCCTTCCAGTTACAAGGGAGGGAGGATGTTGAAGCTTGAATCCCCCCTTTGTTTAATGCTGGGTTCTTCGTGTGGCGGTGGAGAGTGAATCTTGTTCTCCGTTGACCAGATGATCGTCCTGGACCGTCGGGGGTCTTCTCTTCGGTCGGTAGAAAGAGTAACTCAGCTCCGTCTACCAAAACTCTCAAAGAGGAGGTAGGCGAAGAGCGGCTAGTACTCAGTAAGCTCGCTGAAGAGTCTCCTCCCTCTGTCTGTTGCTGAAGTTGTGCTTCCCTCTTGATGATCCTCTTGCCTGGATTTGATCGATCTTGATGATGCCTTGACCTTCTAAATTCTCGACTTCTCCAAAGCTTCGATCTCTCCAAAAGCTCTCCAAAAGCTCTCTAAAAGCTCTCAAAAGCTCCCCAAAAGCTCCCCTGATAGCAAACAAGGCTATTTATAGGGGTCTCAGGGGGTGAAGGTGCCTCCTGAAAACGCTCCCGAATGAGGGGCCACTACCCGCTACATGCGCGGTGACTGGCCCCGCAATCAGGGCAGTTGCAACTGAGACGCGGGCGTTGGGCCAAACGCGCCTTAAAGTTTGAGACGCGGGCGTCGAGCCAACGCGCCTTAATGCTGAGACGCGAGCTTCGGGCCTTCACGTCTGGACGCTGAGGCGCGGGCGTCGGGCCGACGCGCCTTGATGCCGAGACGCGGGCTTTGGGCCGACGCGTCTGGTCGTTGAGACGCGGGTGTAGAGCCAACGCGTCTTAATGCTGAGACGCGGGCCTCGATTCCTCGCGTCTAGAGCTTGAGACTCTGCTTCCTTAATGGCTTGTCTGTTTAGTCATTTTTAGACAGCCTACA